>JABUQX010113512.1:10000-15000 GCA_015478945.1 Trachelipus rathkii
CAAGAGAACGGAGGAAACCAAGGAGGGGAGATTGAGAGCAGCGACGCGTGCATAACGGTCAATGCCTTGGATATGTAACGCACTACGCAAGTCTCCGTAGTTTTGAGGGCGGGAAACCATAGATCATTAGATAGGAAAAGTTATTGCAAGTGACGCTGACGGAAGCGTACTGGGATCGGAAAGTGAATGAGACTCCAGATGATTAAGAAATGAGAGTTGAGAAGGGTTTCAAATCTTAGATAGAATGCACAGTGACGAGGCTATAGGGGATAGTTAGAAGATAGGCGGCTTCTTTTTTCGGAATAGGTTTGGACATGTGCGGCTTCCAACAATGAGGGAAAGTATTAGTATTGAGAACATAGTGAAGTATAGAGTTGAACGAGGGCGGGGTAAGCACGAAGCACACCCTCCTCAAAACTCTGGGAGGAATGCATCCGGGGGCACCGTTCTACGGTTCATAGATTTCGGAGCCATGCCCATCAAAATGTATAAGGCAAGCCATATGGACACTGAGAGAAGAAAGGTGGAGGATGAGGAATGCCAGAATCGTCCCCCAGGGTTGAGTTAGAGGAATAAGAGGCCGAAGAGATTGGCCTTTTGAGTTTGGAGAATTAGCAACAGAACATAGATCGAATAAGAGGAGGAAAGACTGATTTAAGAGTTGTTCGAGGTGTTTTTTGGCAAGAGCCAGAGATTTTCAGTAGGAGAGTCAAGGAGGTTAGGCACTTTCGTTTGATGAAGGCCCGCTTTGCTCGTCGAAGAGTATCCCTGCAACGATTCTAGCTGAATGAAAATTAGCAGAGTGATAGGAGAACGAGAATTTTTTTTCCACTCCCAGATCGCAGTCTCTAGCCTGAATGGGCAGAGAACAAGCACGATCGAACATGGATTATGAGGAGAGAAGATTAGTCGAAAGAAGGAATGAACCTGCTCATCTATCACGATTAACAGCTCCCATTATCGGAGAAGTGAAGCGTCCCAGAGACAACGAGTCATTCAATTATAGTATGCGTAGAAGCAACATCAAGGCCAATCGGCCCGATCAAAGTGCCCGAGAAAAAATGAGTAGGGCAGGATGGAGCTGTTGGAGGAAAGTATTAAAATTGAGAGATATAAGGTTGTGGTCGAATTTACGATAGGAGCGAAGTGGTGTATTTAAAGAGAGGAAGGACTAGTGGTGAAACATAGGTCAATGTGTTTCAAGGAATTGGTTTTGGGACGAATCCGGATGTGTGTGGGTTTCTTTAAATTAGGTTGCGATCGTTGAGAATGTGAATGATTCGGCCTCCTCCCCACTTAACTAAATCAGTATGAGAGACCCCAACATACAGTGTTGTGTACATTGAAATCCACTAAATGAGGACCTAGTATTTGGATGAAGAAGATATTAACAGTCTGTGAAAATAGTAGATATTCAGAAAAGGGTGAAAATCTGTTTCTGTTAGGAGAAATTAGCAGAAGCACAAGATTTATATGTAGAGAAGGAAGAAAGATTTTAAAGCCATAGAACATCTAAGTTAGGAGATTCGAGATTCTCTAGACGTTGTTACCGGAGTGTTTATGTTTACATAGGCAGATACTCCACCCTCAAGGATTATGAATAAGGGAGTTGTTAGTTTGGATACGTTAAATGATTTGAGATGAATTTTCTTAGCCATTGAGTCTCAGACAAGAGCAAAGGTTAGGTTGAATAATAATAATAATATATAATATAATAATAATAATATAATAATATAATATAATAATAATAATAATAATAATAATAACAATAATATAATAATAAATAAATAATAATAATAATAATAATAATAATATAATAATATAATAATAATAATAATAATAATATAATAATAATAATAATAATAATAATATAATGGTAATCTAATAATATAATAATAATAATAATTTAATAATAATAATAATAAAATATTTGAAATTAAATAAAAAAATTATATTAAAATAATGATATTTTATAATTAATATCTCTTTCTCTTAAATTAAATCTAAGTGTTATGATAGTTAAAGACGATATAAATATTAACAATAATAATAATAATAATAATAATAATAATAATAATAATAATAATTATAATAAGAATTTTCATATTCATCAAAATAATAATATAATAATAATAATAATAATAATAATAAATAATATAATTACAATAATAATAATAATAATAATAATAATAATAATAATAATAATAATAATAATAATAATAATAATAATAATAATAATAATAATAATAATAATAATAATAATAATAATAATTATAATAATCCTTTGGTTAATCCGTTTTAATTTGCAATAGACTGAGGAGTGTCATCTCTTTATTAATTCATTGAATGGATTTGAAGTGAAAATTAGATTTTCAATTCGAAATTAAACTCTTAGGCTTCTCAATCTCTTCTCATCATTTTTAAATAGATATAAATATTAAGGACTGCGGAGAAGGATAAATTATACAAACTTCTACTCCGGGTCCGGGTCCGGCTCCGGATCCGGCTGAATGATTCTAAAAGATCCGGTTCCCCTTTGGGGCTCCCCGCTCTACAAATTGAAAATTTACCTGCTCGGAATTATGTTCCAAACACCGTTTACTTTATCGTAAGAAAAAAATATATATCTCTATTTGAGTTCAGTCCAAAAAATAAATTCAACTCCGGCTCCGTCCAAAAACAAATTCTAGCTCCAGTTCGGCAAACAATATAAAATAATCAGCTCAAATTGGCTAAACTTCACGTAAACCTAATAGAATATTAATATTGGAATAAACTATGAGCAAAATCAAGGCCCGATATGCCTCAGTATGAAGTGTATTAGAAGTGATATATATATATTATATATATATATATATATAGCAGGTATATATATATATGCTATACAGCAGTGTTATATATATGGTTGTTGTTGATATATATATATATATATATAGGTGAAGAAGTATATATATATATATATATATATATATATATATATATATATATAACAAAGCAATGTAAATGATGAACATATTCATACACACACACGCACAAGCACACCTACACTCACACACACACTCACACACACCTACACACACACACACACCTACACACACACACCCACACCCACCCAAACACCCACACACACACACATATACATACAAACTTTCAAGCTCAGAACGAAACGACAAACGATTTCATTTCACTCCATC
The DNA here is from genome assembly GCA_015478945.1 of Trachelipus rathkii. Taxonomy (NCBI): domain Eukaryota; kingdom Metazoa; phylum Arthropoda; class Malacostraca; order Isopoda; family Trachelipodidae; genus Trachelipus; species Trachelipus rathkii. The sequence continues at coordinate 13,195 of JABUQX010113512.1, forward strand.
GCAAAAAAAAAAAAAAAAAAAAAAAAAAAAGAAAAAGAGAAATGGAAAAGATGTTGAATTAAAATGTAAATCGTTCGGATACCGTTGCAGGTCCTGTAAAAGCTTTTAATTTCATTTGCAATTGTAAATACTCTTCAGTTTTATCTTTAAATTTATTTATACCTTAAAGGTATTTTGTTAATATTAAAATACCTTCAGTACTTTCCCCTTTGAGTATTTAATCAGGATTAAAACAGTATTTATAAATTGTATAAAATTTTGGTTATTTTCATCGTAAGATAAATATTTGTATTTTCTTCTTCTTCTTCTTCTTTTTCTTCTTCTTCTTCTTTCCTTTTTCTTCTTTTTTCCTTCTTCCTTCGTTAAATTCTTGTTCTTCTTCTTCTTCTTCTTCTTCTTCTTCTTCTTCTTCTTCTTCTTCTTCTTCTTCTTCTTCTTCTTCTTCTTCTTCTTCTTCTTATTAAGTATGTAATTCTGTAAGCTTCTCTCTCTTTCTTCTTCTTCTTCTTCTTCTTCTTCTTCTTCTTCTTCTTACATATAGGTATGTAATTCTGTAAGCTTAAAGGAAGTTAAAATAAAACAAATCTACGAAATCTCTTATTAGTATTTGTAGTTATTGAAGAATTTGAAGAGTGTATTTATGAATGATGCGTCGGAAGCGTAGTCGGAGTCGGAGTTAGACTGTGTCACCGTAGTTATTAGTTACCTATTTAAATATCTTACAAATTGATGATGATGAAATTAAAGCATTGCTGTGGGCTGTAACTTCTTAATAGGTGAAGAATTCACAGTTTATACACTATACAATCTAGAGGTACAATAACTGGTTTGCGTGGAGCCGCGTGACATGTGTCTGAATTAGTTAGTTAGGATAAGTTAACAAAAATGTTTCATTACCTTTTTTTAACTTTTATGGATATGGAATGGTAAATTAATTATGGAGTTAGCCCCTGAAGTTTTCACTTTTCAGTAGGATGGAGCCTAAAATTTTTCAAAGGTTTGAGTCGGAGTTGGAGTTGGGAGTTGGCAATTTTCAAAAGGGTGGAGTCGGTATCGGTAATTTTCAAGAGGTCGAAGTCGGAGTTGTAGTCGGTAATTTTGAAGAGAGGGAGTTCAAGGTGGAGTTGGAGTCGGAAAATTTTGAACCGACTCCACAACAGTGCTTTTAAGATAGATGACACATCCAACGCAATAAATGAACAAAATACTTCCATCCCACTGAATAGGAGATATAATTCTAAAACAAACTTTCACAAACTTGTAGCACTATGATATTTGCTGCTTGGAAACAAATCTGTTCTAAGAGAACAAAGTAATAAGTAAAATAATTTATTAATGCTAAAATATGTAACAACTACAATGTTATAAATACATAAACACTTGTTTTAAGACAGTATAATTTATCCAACACAATAACTTTCTTATCCTTTTAACGTGTTTAATTTAATCCCCTTCTCAGAGGGTAACACGGGACTCAGGAAATCGAACTTTAAGACCGGCTATCCCAAGTCTGTAGCCACCAAGTGTTTGCAACCGAGTTTTAATTCTTGTCCCCAGGAAGATAAACTCAGATTGCTATACGGAGGATTGAACCAGCGACCTGTCGCATGAGAGTCGGCGAGTCAGCCTCCTACGCCACGAGACTTGTTTTAAGAGAGTATACTCATCCAGCACAATAAATAAACAAAAATACTTAACAGATTAGCCTTGAGTGGACTGTAAAGTTTTCGCTAGTCGGTGTTCTGTAGTTCTTTAGTTCTGTAGTTCTTCCTCTTCTACAAATTTTAAATCTTCTTATGTTTCTTT
>JABUQX010113513.1:0-15000 GCA_015478945.1 Trachelipus rathkii
TCTAACAGTGCTCCTAGATATCTTTTACTTTTTTACGAGGAGCTGCTTATACATTTTTATTTAATTATTATTATTATTATTAATTATTATTATTCATTATTATTATTATTATTATTGATTATTTATTATTATGTATTATTATTATGAGAGTTATTCATTATTAATTATTATTTATTATGTTTTATTATATTTAAGTATTTTTTTGGAAATAAGATTTCTCTCTCTCTACTCTCTCCTCTCTCTCTCTCTCTTCTTCTTCTTCTCACTGTTAAAGTGACGCACACACATCGTGCGCACAGCACACACACAACAACACACACACACCAGACACACGCAACTAACAAACACAACACACCACACACACACATATAACACACATATATATAATATTATATATACTATTATATAGTAAAATATAATAATAATATACATTATATTATATAATATATCTTACTACTAGTTATGTACACCTATAGTAGGTACGCGCCGAGTTATATTTGTAATTATTAATGGAGTGTGAGAGGTATATGAGTATTTATTCTAATATATGGAATACGGTCATTATACTTTAGGTACTTATAAGTATATCTTTTATATAGGTTATATAAAGAGATACTTATAGCCTGGGAAAGTTGACTGTTAACGCCTAACACGAAATAGGGCCTCGGACAGGTTGGATTCGGAAAGAAAGCTTTCAAGCAGGTACCGGTTCAATGATACATAATAAAATAGTATTGTGTTAGGGCGCGCAATGAAATTTTTTAACTGACCTAATCCTAGACCTAACTAAATTTCACCCCTAGAACAAGTTAAAAAAAAACAAAACACACAGTCAACCCCAATAATCTGGTTAAGGGCTTTAGGTTTTTACGGCATTGTAGGTTCTCTAGGTTACAGGTCTAGGATTTGGCATCGGTGATCCATAAATAGGGTTAGAGGGTCTTAGGTTACGCGCATCAGTCGACCATATAGGTAAGGCTCTAGGTTTACGCATAGTCGATCCATAACGAGAGTATGGTTTTTACGGTTGTTTGAAAAGTTAGGGTAGCTCCATTAGGTTAAGTTGGTTAGGTTAAGTTAAAGTTATTGATAGTAAGTTCATCTCTGAAAGTATATGCACATTTTAGTTCTGTTTATCCAACTTAACACCTAGGAGCGGTGCGGAATATAACTCGGGGTTAAGATCTATATATAGTATATATATATATAGGTATAATATTTTATTTGTAGTTATTATATATAATATATATTAGTAGCACGTTTTTTTGTCCCTCTTCTAAATTTATATAACCTATGTAGTCAATATATTGAGCTATACTATTATCGTATATATATATGATAGTTGTGTTCATGGCTCCGAAAATGATGAAATGAGAGAGAGAGAGTAGAGAGAGCAGAGAGAGAAGAGAGAAGAGAAGAGAGAGAGACGAGAGAGAGAGAGAGAGAGGAGAAGAGAGAGAGGATCTACAATCTATACATCAAACATTTAGTTGAGAGGAGGCAATAAAAAGTCCTCTGAATCAAGATAGAGCAAGTAGAAATGGGTTGAAGAATAAATGTATGCGACTTGACCATTTGTCCAAGAGAGAGAGATGAGAGATAGGAAGATCGAGAGAGGACGGTATGAGATGATAAGCGGAGGAAGGATGGAGGAGAGGCAGTGAAGAAGAGAAGAGAGACGAAGAAGATACGAGGAGAGAAAGAGAGATGAGAGAAGAGCATTCATAACATCCTTATACATGAAAACATTAGGTTTTGAGAGAGCATAAAAGCTCCTCCTGAAGTAAACACCGAAAGTAAAGGTGCGGGTCACCTTTTCAAGAAATAAGTATCGACACCGGTTGAGAATCATATCCAGAGAGAGAGAGAGAGAGATAGCAGAAGAAGAGAGAAAGGAGAGTGAGCAATGAGAGCCGAGGAGAAGGAAGACGACGAAAGAGAAAGAGACGAGAGAGAGGTGAAGGAGTAGTAGGAGGAGAGAGAGAGAGAGAGAGGAGGAGAGAGAGAGAGGTAAGGCCTACGCCTCCTGGGGGCAAGAATTAAAGCTTGACTGCGAACACGTTGGTTGGTTGCTGGAGGTCTCATTGGAGCATAGATAACAATTTTCGCCAGCCCCTTGAAGGCACTATTCTTCTATTCGGTGTACGGTTCGCTATTTCAATCAGTCAGTTGCCCAGACTATCTTTATTTGTTTCTTCGAATTTGTTACATTTGTTTTTATGTATTTTTGTTATTTTATTAAATTTTAATTATTTCTAAAAGGCGAAATCTTAGGAATAAACACCTATATTTAAAACGTTATTTAAGATAAACACTGAAAATCATTATATTAGATAAATACTAAAAACGTTATATAAGATAGACAATGAAAAGAACGTGATGTAAGATAGTACACTAAAAGTAATGTTCTTATTTTAAGTTTCTCATCGTCTCTCGCTCTCTCGTCTCTCATCTCTGCCTCCTCAACTCTCCTCTCTCTCTCGCCTCTTTCTCTCTCGCTTCTATCTTCGTACTCTAAATTTGTCTGACTTATCGTCACTTATCTCACGATTTGTTTATTTTTTTTCGCACTCACTATATATCATCTCTCTCTCTTCTCTGTTTCTTGTCTTCTTTCTACTCTCTTCTTCTACGTTCACCACTATCTCTTCTCTCTCTCTCTACTTATCTATCTATCTATCTCTCTCTATCTCATCTCTATCTCTATTCATTTATATCTTAATCTCTCTATACTCATATCCATCTCTCTCTTCACTACTACTATATACTATCTCATCGTTATCATTACTCTTATCCGTTTACTTCTCTCTTACGTATCTTATATATCTATCATCCTCTCATCTTACTTATATATATCTACTCTCTCCTCATATCTCTCTCATATATATACTTATATTACTATATTCCTCATATCATCTCATTCAATTCTACTCTTATCTTCATAGTGAACGATTCTTCTTCTGCAAATCACACTGCGCGACCAGGGCTAAGCACCCGGCCTTTTACCATAGTGTATTTAATCACTAATTCTTAAACTTCACCAAATCTGCTTTTCTTTACTTCTCTTGCCTTTGAACAGTACTATCCCTCAGTCCAGTCAAAAATCCTGCGACCAGCATTTGGAAGTGCTTAATGTTACCACCTTACAAGAAACAGGATCTTTTGGCACGAACTCTGGAATACGAGCTTTGAGGTCAATGAAACAAAGTTATATATATAGTAATGACTTAATTAATTTTTTGTTATATCATTGATAAATAATAATTAGGGTAAATACCTCTATACCTTAGTGCAAACTCAAGGATACTGGGCATCATGAATAACTATTTATATATAGTTACTGATATTATAGTAGTATATATATATTATATATATCGATACCGAGTAAATAAGTAATTTTCTTAGGGATAGTGTTTTGGCCTTAATGTATCTAAAAGATACGTTTTCAGCAATGCAGTATACCCGAAGATAGCATATAAGGCTAAATAGATGCATAACTGACAATTAGCTAACATGGGAACAAAGTGAATAACAACTTAGTGTGGAATCCTGGTCAGACAAATTATTTATTGCTAAGAAAGCGACTACTATACAACATGAGGAAGAAAAAAGGTAAGAAAGAAATATATAAGAAAAATGCAATATATATTATTACAAAATTAATTACGCTACAGCAAAAAGCAATACATTTTTGGAATCCTTGTGAAATTTTATATATATATATATGTGATACAAATAATATAAAATAAATTAAATAATTAAATATAAACATATAATATATAATTCGGCTATGTGTGTGTAGGAGTACAGTAGATCGGACATTAGTATAATTTTATAATTATATTATATTAATATAGTTATACTATAATATATATAATATAGGATACCTCAATTATTATTGTAAAGGATTTCATCGGTATCACAAATGAGTTATGAGTGAGGTCTCGAGCCGACATGGGGAAATCATACGGGGGTGAGTAATAAGTATTATTATCCTATATACCATCTCCGTTTAGGGTTATGGGGTGGTAGGTATCAGCGTTCGCACACCGAAGCGAAGTCATGGCAACTGGCTTGGATCGGTAATCTTGTTATTATTGCACCAAATACCCTGCACAAACATGAACGGGAGGGTTCCTGTGAGACCTCTCTTTTCTTGGTATTGTGTTTGTGTGTGTGGAGTCATGAGTTCGATCATAACACACCAGTTCACTAGGTTGATCACACCAAATATTTTACAAGCCCAGAAACGATTCGCCAATTCGCAGATGAAGATGTGCGATTTCTCATTTCTCAAGGTGTAAAAGCCATCGTCGTAGCCTGTAATTTACGGCCAGGGTCTGAGTTTGGTCTTATAGATCAGCTTATAGCCACATAAAAGGCAGACTAATAATCTATTATTATAATGTTATAAGTTGCGATTTAATTGCTAAAAGCACAGGAGTTAGTTCTATTCACCAGTGCATTAAAGCTGAGTACTGGTAAATCTACATACAAGCGTAGCGGGGAGTATGCGTTTATTGTGAACCGCCGTAAGATGTTGTAGGGTCCACCAATTAAAGATAGATTATGTTAAAAATATAAATATTCAACTATAATATTATAAATTTTATGTAAGAATTATTCTATAAATTTCATTACCTTTTTTTATACTCACACTTAAATGAGTTCACTTGTTGTCAAATATTATGTATTACCAAGATTCTAATAAAGTTTATATCATTTGCTACATTTCACGTCTTTGATAGGATCATCGTATTTGTAGTTTATCGAGATTTATTGAATCTTTTTTTTTTATATAAGCTAGTGGTAGAGTCGAGCAGAGCGAGATAAGTTCGGCTACGCTCAATATTAAATGTGTTCTATCTTGTACTGCACAGTATCAATGTTATTTTCTTTTGCGCTCCGAGTCTATTGTTGTAAGTTAGGTTTTGAGATTATGAGCGATTTAGTAGTTTAAACGAGTAATTTATTAATAATGGGATCTAAAGCAATAAGAGATAGTAAGAATATAGGATAATAATGGAAAGGTGATTCTATGTACTTGTGTTTAATATATATACATATAACCCTTGTAATATATATATATATTATATACTATATATTAAATTATTATAGAGTTTATTATATATATATATAGTATGAGCTAATAATATAAACTACGTTTTGTGTTCGTATAGAGAGGAGAGAGGAGGAAAAAGCGTAGCCATAGAGTGAGTGTTAGAGTATTAGACTAGATTGGACGAGGAGAGAGAGGCTTAATGTCCTGGTGGGTGAGGTATACTAATCGAACGTCTGGAAAGAGAAAGTTCTTGAAGGTGTTTTGAGTTTTTTTAATTATTTATATCCTTGCGAGTGATATGGATTGTGAGTTGGAAAGGATTTTATTAGTACGAATAGGGAGAGAGATAGTGAAAATTGGCACTAAGTAAAAAAGTGAGTTGGACAATATCCAACGGTCATGGATATGACACATACGGGAAAGACTGAGATCATCATGAATAGCAATACTGGAGGTTTTTTCTTAAATTAAAACGGTTGAGATAAAAGAAGGCGCGACAAAAAGGACAAGCCAAATTTTTTGACGACGAATACGTAAACAGCCACCGGTTGAAGTGATTGTAAAGTAAAGCAAATGGGGGGTGAAGGAATGCACTGGTAAGATAAGTTGATTTTAAGGGAAGAAAAAAAAGATTTCACAATGGTAGATGAGTGCATTTCCGTACGGAGGGCGGAGGAGAGATCCTTGAGTATTACACTCTGGGAGTATCAAATATAATTGTGTTTAATGACCTATATAACTCTCGGTGAGTAGAGGGTATGCCTTTGAGAGTGTGTATCTTAGAGACACTCTCACTACGCACAAACTCATAATGGTTTGGAGCTTATTTTTTTTGACTGACACTGTGGAACGCTAAGGTCAATCTAAAAACGTAACGTAAACCCAACGATACAACCAAGGTTTTTCACCCTTCACGCGATCCATAATTTCACTGCTCTAGAGAGGCTATGTAATAAAATATATTGTGTCTATTCGTGATGATTTAATACGTTTTTTTTTGACTGAGAGCTCTCTGTCACCGCTGACTAGCATACCTAACTCACCGTAACTTACACGCTAACCTACTACCAGTTACGTATTTCACCACCCCCACGCCATATAACACAATTGTTAAATAAATCCTCCTTATAGGATGGCCATACACATACACACGAGCACTTAATAAGTGAGAAGATTATATGCCCTCACTTGTCTGAAGGTTGTTAGGGGAGGCCTAGAAATCGAACTCTTGGTTCTGTTTTTAAGTTACTTGTAGTAGATTGTACTACCTGATGAAGTTTGGTTTTGTTCTTTAGATCCAAGTCTGGTCTGCTCCGTTTACCACTGTGTAGCGCTCGTCTATGGAGGTAATATGATACTTATAATATATACCCACCATCACAATGCTACTGTACACCTGACTACGACTCAACACCTCCCAGCAGACTAATTTAACAGTACATCTATAAGAGTCATATGTCTACTACACACGACGTAAGTGGAAGTCGGAAAGAATTACGGTAAAACAAATAATATAGATAAATACTATTTGTCAGACTAAATAATACCAGCTACACCAATTTTTTATACCCACTCAATACAAACAAAAATACCTCACTACGTCATATCAAAATCATATAGTACGCACCGCACCACAGAAATAACCACTCACTCAAACGCTACCTTACTAGTTAAAACTCATGAGCAGATACATCAAGACTTAAAAAACTAGCATATATACCTCGAGACTAGCGACCTTTGAGACTTATGGATTATGGTTCTCGCTCACTCCCCCACTCAATTTTGTACTTATATATCACGTCTCCAATCGAAACCCATCGCACATGGGCAAATTAAGTCAACAGGATTCTCGGACTGCCACGCTTCTTAATGAAAATCTACATAATTATCACTTTTTTATATTAAACATGTTACCTACATTATACGTTTATCTAATAAATCTAACCAAAAAATAATTAAATATTACATTACTTTCAGCCCATAAACCTCCATTATAATGGTAATACACTCACTTAACATACAACCAACCTTAATAAACTATAGATAAATCATACAATATTAGCACTACATAACTAATATATCACCACTATCATACTATATATATTATATAATAATATCTACCCCCCACCACAAAAGCCTCCATGCCTTACCTTTCAATATCTCATTCAGACACAGCCATGGGCCTGATTCGTTGGCAATGTCCTGATCACCCTGCGCTACACGCTTCCAAGATAACATATTTCAGTGACATAATTACATCATTGTCCTATTCTACTAAGGAAGCTGCAAACCATTTATTAGCCAGCTATAAGGCTATATTATACCGAATTTATAACCTCATCCATGTAACGGGGCAGTTAACGTGAATCTATCAGATAATGTTTTGATTTATACTACTTAAATACACCACACATAATCTTCAATGAAACAGTCTAGGAGCAATCTTATTTTATTAATCTACCTATATATCTCACATGAACATATTGACCATCTCTAGCGGTTCCTGCATATTAGCTTTCCACATCTACGAATGACTTTACAACTTCCCACAACGCACATTACACTACACAAGTATTCTATAATAATCGGAGTTCGAGATGCCTATAACATTCTACTTACTTTCTTCTTTTCTACTATTACTCTTATCTTCACATCTCGTGCATTCATTTCTTAACCATATCTTACTATCTTCTTCTTCTTCCATGCATTTGCTAAAGATGGAACTTTTAGTCCTCTGGCATTATGCAGTCTGAAAATTTTAAGCTACTATCAACTTAGAGTAGTTGAATGATTGTGTGGTCACCGTCTCTGAGCGTGGGGGGCAATATGGAACAATACAGAATGCAGTCCTGTTAGTTCTCAGCTGGGTCGTTGTGTCCATTAGCACTACAGCAAAAAGGCACGCCACCACATTTTATTAATGCACAAAATTTTTGCATATTACAGCACTTAATCAATAATTAAAAAATTCGCACACACTCAATACGTATGAGCTATAATCTACAACACAAATAATAAAATATAAGAAGAAATACAACTTTATCATAGTAAAATATTATCTTGAGATCTTATTGTATGTTAATCTATAAACATGTTTAAATTTTCAGTAAATAATTAAACATTAATATTCACATACTTAGAAAATAATTGTATCTAATATGCTTTAATAAGACTATTAACATTTTTAGTTTAATATAGCCTATATAATATATAAAAAATTAAATATAAATAACTAATAATAGATAATTAATAATAATAAAATAATAGATAAGTAATAATTATATATATATGAAATTATATAAAAATTTGTACACAAATTAAAAATAATTTATAGAGACATTATGAAAAGTGAGAACTTATTTAAATTATATAATTAAGAATGGTAACTCCTATACTGCTTACTTTTTTGTAGAGGTTGCTTTACCTCATTAAATAAAAAAAAATTCTATTTCACATAATATTAATTATATCTAAAAGATAATATATAGTTAGAAAACTGTTGGTGTATATGACAGTTAGAATATTTAATTAGATTTTTCCTTAATTAATTAATTTATTTATATAAATATTATTTATCTAATTATTTATACTATATCCTGTGTTGACCTTTCTAATTCTTTTTACTTAATTACAAGCTTATGATATTACGCCTGTTCACACAAAAGTCATCTCGTGTCACACTAAGAAAGAGGTTTGAGATTACACCCTCACATCACTATTCCCACCACTACGCACCGAACAATCCTGTTTAATGAGCTCTAACTTGGTTATATCAAGTTCAGGTATAAATCTTGCTTATTCAAACATATGAAACAGAAATATTTACATAACATCACCATTACAAACTATACAAATTTTATGAGTTTATTTATAATAGAATTCATAATAAAAATTTTGCTAATACTATCCTCCTTTTTATTTGCTTTAATAAACTTATATTAATAAATTATTAAATATATTACAAAATAAACAATTATATTTTCAATGTATTAATATACAATATTCAAAAATCTCCACTAAGGGAAATTAAACATTCGAATATTTTTGTAAATAATAGGAAAAGAAATCGAATATAGAAATGGTATATCCTTATAACTAAAAAAGATAGAGCACCACTCTTACTACCACAATTTAAACAAAACATGAATTTAGCAATTGAATTATCAACTAAGAAATTAATTAAGTAATCATATAACATTGCATCTAATAGTCAATTCATCATGAGCTGGTAAATAGCCTGCAATTCTATATTTATTCCTTGCAAGGAATTCTCCTAGATAATATTTGTTCTTAGTGGTGGCTAAAAAAACATTGAGAAAGGTTTGTGACTCTTTAGAGATCCACCATGATTGCGTAATCACTTCATGACCTTTCAGTATGTAACAACTGAGCAGATATCTCTGAAAGGTAAAATATACAAAGAATAATGTAACAAAATAAAGATTTGATTGAAATAAACAATGAAAGGATATGCAAATTAATAGGTTCAAAGTACCTCAGAAAATGAATTTTGTTAGCAGTACACCATAATCAAAATATTGAATTACTAATTCAAAATAATTACTTGCAAACCAAAGAATGATAAGCATCCATTAAATAGTAATTTAATTATTTCAAACCCTGGAAAAGCAAGAATATCTTACGCAGAGAAAAAATATTTTGTGGGAAATAGTTGAAAAGGAAGGTATATAACCTATCTAGTTTTCTCGAGGGATTTTATTCCGTTTAAGTTCCATCGAGGTATTTATAATGGAAAGGAAAAAATTATTATTATTATTTTTTTTTTTATTGAACAAAGACCCATCTATAAAAATACCTTCTGTAAGTTGAATAATCGTTTTTAACGCTAGATTTCATGTTTTTCAATTCGTCAAGAACGGCAAACATATTTATGAATTTTTTCCAAAGTAAAGCTAAATAGAGCTTTCTGAAACCAAAATCTTTTCTTTCTTGTCTTGATGAACAATCTTATAACATTTGGTTGCAAGAATACATCAATTGCTTTTTTTATGTATTAATAACAAAAATGATAGTAAGAGAATCATTACTGATTTAATGTAATCAATCTAATTTATAATTTCATGGGATTAATTGGCTCGTAAAACATATGAGTAAAACCGCTTTCATTCCTATTTTTTGCTAAGCACCTACAACACTTATATCAGTATTAAAATTTATCAATAAAGCATTTTTGGGTATAAAACTGTTAAATTAACCTATATAACCAAATTTCACTCTGGATATATATTTCTATTAAATTTTATTTCATTGTAAGATTTTCTATTATCTTAACTTATCAATCATGAAAGAACATTTTTACTGTTTCTCATATATTCTTCAACTCTGTATTCTATTCGATTTTATTGCTTCATATTAGTATTTGGTTTGGGGAAAAATTGGCTTACGGGGACACAACAAATCGCCATGTGTATATTAAGCATAACAGCAATGTTTGTTCTCCTTCATTTCTAAATATAAGCTTATTCTGTAAATTTATTAAAATTAATTATTAATTATATTTAATTTTTTTGTTTTTCAAAATCATTTTCACATTTTAATATTATTAAAAATATTAATTTTAATATTAATATTATTAACAAAATTATGCTTAATGATAATGTTATACCAAATAAAGAAAAAAGAAATATGCAATAAATTAACTTATTGAAGAAAATATAATGAACATTAATAAGCTTCATTTAAATATTCGTAAAATGTATCTTATTTCCTTATTAAAAAATGAAAAAAAGATGATTCTCAGACCGTATAAAATAAAGCACTTTAGAATAATAACAGGCAGCCTCCCCACTATGAAGGTAGGAGTAAAGTAAATTTTTAAAAATATTTTTCTATAAAATAATTAATTAGATATTTCCTTTATCTTTCTCAAATCTATTGCCTGACTTAGCAAATTTTCATCTCTAAACGTTTTAAACCATATTTCAATGTTTTTCCATCATGGGTTCAATAATATGAAAACATTTTAAGGCACTTTTATGGGTTTTTTTTCTGTTTTATTATATATAGTAACTTTATATCTTATATACTATATATATATACGTATATCATATATATCATATATATCTATATAATATATATCTATATATACTATATTATATATATATATATATATTATATATATACTATAATATATATTCTATATATACTATCTATATATATATTCTTTATATATATATTGCTCATAATTACTGCGTATAATCTTATATATATTATATATATATATATCATATATATAATCTATATATAATATATATATATATATATATATATATATATCATATACTATATATATATATATAAAAATAATATATATTATACTATATCATAATATATACTCTATCTCATATTTATATCTCATATTGTATTCTGATGCTGCTGATGCACCTTGTATCTGTGTGCGCGAATGCTGAACGAGAGTTCTTGTATGCTGTAATGTATGTCGTAGTACTGTTCTGATATTTTGCGCCACTCACATGGGGGGGGGGGTATGTAAAAGGGAGGGGTTGAAAGTAAACGTAGATAAGAGTAAGGTTATGGTTGTTGAGTGAGGAAAAGTCCGAAGTGTGAATTATGTTAGATGGTGAGCAGCTGGAGCAAGTGTCTGAGTTTAACTATTTAGGGTAATGTTTTGGGATGACATGGGAATGGATGATGACAGCGGTGCCATGGCAAGGTGAAAGTTGTGCCATGGCAAGAAGACAGTTGTGCCCTCAAATGGCAAGATGAATGTAAAAGGGATCTAATGTCTGAATGCGGGAGCAGGTCTTACATGAGGTATATGTTACCTGTGTTATTATATGGTTGTGAGACGAATCTGGGAAATAAGAAATATAAGATCTAAAGTTCAATGCTTTCAGATGGACAATCTTAGGGCATGCTAGGTGTGAAAAGAAATTAATAAAATGAGGAATGAAAACGTATTAGAGAGTTGTTGTGGTGTGGAAGAAAGGAGTAAATGAGAGATTAAATGAAAGTATGTTGATAGGAGCATTCTCAGAGACTTTACACAATACACGAGTGAATGATAGCCTCGAGCGCTTGGTTAGCAGAGAGATGTATACGTGGAGAGAGGTGTTGGGAACGCGACCGGCTGGCGAGACGATAGAGAAAAGTGGGAGTGAGTCGGTGAACGAATGTTGAAGGAGAGAATTGTGAGTTATGGACACAGGGAGAAATAAAGGTGCCATGATAGGAGGAATGCGGGGTTTTGTATGGGGCATGGTTGTGGCCCACCTGGGGCAAGGGATGAACCCTTACATTGACTGGACACCACCATAGTGAGGGTGATCGCGGTCCCATGAACGCTATAGGGTGGATATTCTAGTCGTAAGTGACAGAGCTGATCCACTAATTAATAGAGTACAGAAGCGAGGCGGTCAAGGCTTGAGGCTTTCTTTTCAACATTTGTCATACTCATCCTACTGCTTTTTCTTTTCGATTGCTGTGTAGCTGCTGTCCTACTAAACCCAAATCTTGGGAAAATACAAGGTTAGGTGAAGAAAGAAATATATATATATTAATACAATTATTATTTTATTACCTATATCTTTTTCAACCTAGTAACCATATAGTATTATGGCTATATGTATGACTATAGCCAATTTTTTTATTGAGGAGTATCCAACTATCTCATAACTATATATATACTATAAACAAGTTTGCTCTATAAATATATAACCGTAATTCATTAGCCTCTCGAGTTTAAGTGTTTCATTAATGTATACATACTATTATATATTTTTATCATTATTATTTATTATTTAATTATTATATTATATATATTAATAATTTATGTTTGTAAAATTTGCAATTGTTATATTATACTTAATTAAGTCAAACGCATTATAATTAACTCTGGATATTGAGATCATTTATATAATATTATATTTTATTATTTAATTATTATGAATTATTTATTAATTATATTATATTATATATAATATTATAATTATTTAATTAATATTAATTCTTTATTTGGATAATATATTCTATTATTTAATTAGATTATAAGTATATAATTATTATATTCTAATAATTATATTTATATATTTAATTACATTGAATCATGACATACTAAGTTATAATAATAATAATATTACTACAGTATTATAATTATTTAAAAACAATTGATTATGGCTATATAATATTAAATATTTAATAAATAAGATAAACGGAAATAATATTCTCTCTCTCTCTCATCTTACTCTTCTCACATTCATATATTATAATATATACTATATCACTATTCTCTCTCTCAACTCTCTCTCGTATCCTATAAGTATCTATATATTATAATACTCATACTATAATATCTACTCTCTCATTTCTTATATAAATATATACGGTATACCACTATAAAAACTTTACCCTGTTAATACTGCCAAAAATCACTTGTTCCCATTCTAATCATCAATACAGAAAATGAATGAGTATGTTTGTCGAAAACATCTGAACATTATCAGCCATGTCTATCATTGCTCTGACTATTATTTATTTTTTTGGTTTAAAGTCTTTTCTTGAGGGTATCATATGAAATAATGTGTCTCTCACAAAATAAAGAAATTTTTAATATAAAGGAATTTGGAAATTTCAAGGCTTTTCAGTAAAAAGTGTTTTATCAGAGAGAAAAATTTTCGGATAGTTAAAGAGGTGTTTCTTAAGTGTTCTATTGGTTTTATATGTAACATTAATTATAGGTTTATCTATAAAGTAAAAAAGTATATATTAATACCATACAGATTTAAATATTAACGAATTTAACAAATCAAATATATATTAATATATTTGTCAGCATCCCGAAATGTTAAATATAAATTATGGTAAATAATATAACATACATATTTCCACAAATAATTCATGCTTCTTCCATGTACTTAGCAACTCCAGTTACATATGCCATAACGTCTTCAAAATCCGGTGTCAATAATTGGACAATCAATACACCCAGAAGCATGCTTGTGCTTTCAATTACTGGTTGTGATCAGTGTAACAGGAAGATCACTACAAGCTCATCAATCATTGCTTAAAGCATCTGCCAATGAAACAACCTCCCCAGCCATGTTATGATTGCTGTAAAGAATTATAAATATATTAAATTAATAAATCCATACAAAATTGAGGTAAAATCATGGATCATTTGGTCCAATATAGGATAGTGCCATAAATTGACTAAATTAAAAATAATCTAATTTATTTTAAGTCCTTTTACATAACAAAGCTTTGTGTCCTATGTATTCCTATCCATTACATTTTTATGAAACCCTTGATACAATTCAGTCAATTTTATTTCTTCATTTCCACAACACTAGATACTTAAAAATATTTTTAAAATATGCTAATAGTAGTCAAAAGTTTCCCCTTTCAGCCAAATGCTGCCAATCAAAGTATATAACTGGTGGGTTTGGAATAAATACTTAATAGTTTAGATTAAGTCAGATTCCATTTTTTAGACTAAATCCATTATTAGTTTAATGCTAAATATACATATGATAATATCTATAAATACTTTTGTATAATGTAAATAGTAACAGTTACATAATACAAAACCACCTGGATATTGTAGTAGCTAGCCATATATCATTTCGCTGCATTTTGTGAGATATTTATAATAGTAAAAAAAAAGATTATTTTTTCTCTGGAATCTAGTTTTTGTTTTTACATTTATTGCATAAGTTATTTTTGGAATAGGCTATCTCATGATGTGAAAAATTGGACCTGTGCATGTTTTTCTTTAACAGTTTTAGAAAAAAGTCCAATAACTAATTATTTTTTACTAAGCCTATAGGAAAATTTAACTTTGAGAAGCTGTAACTTTTAATCCCTAAAGACTTAAATTATATTTTCATTTCTTCTTTTAACGCTCGGTAATAGTAGTGCAGAGGGGTTTCAACCGCAGTTTTTATGAAAATTCCATAAAA
>JABUQX010113513.1:20000-25000 GCA_015478945.1 Trachelipus rathkii
ATATATATATTATATATATATAATATATATATATATATATATAATATATATATATATATATTATATATATAATATATATATATATATAATATATTATATTATATATATATATATAGGCTTCATGTATATTATCTGTGACTAATTTAGACGAAGTCAATTTTTTTTTTCATACATTTTCATAAGTCGAACAAAAATGTACAGCAGCGCGCAATAGGCAAAAAATTTTGAACTTTTTTTTAAAGTTTGACTTTTTTCTCTACATTATATAACTATTTACAGCATGTTTAGTTTCAATGGGAAAGTGAAATATAATTAATAATCCATACGAGTAGTTGTTATGTTAAGTGAAGTTAATTAAGCTTAGTTAGTTACATAGATTAAATACTAATTAGGATTTGTTTTTTTAATATATACGATATATATATATATATATATATAATATATATATATATATATATATATATATATATATATATATATAATAATATATTATATTATATCTATATATATATATATATAGTATATATATATAAATATATGTAAGCTATTATTATCCTGCTCTGTCCGAAAAGGCCCAGTCTTATGAAGAGTGCTGGATGAGGATCACGAAGGGCGAACATAGCAAATATAAGCCGAACATTGATGGGTGGTCTTCCTCTCACCGACAAAAGCTCTTGCACGAGGTTGATACTTGCACGCCTCCGTATTGGCCACACCAATATCAACAGTCACTATATGTCACGGACCCTCCTCCCATCTGTAAATTTTGACGTGCTCGATTAACCCCGCCCAATTTGTTCACAATATCTTCATGATTGTGCCCCAACTGGACCCCATTTACCGTCTTCACTTTCCTACTTTAGGGTAAATAATATCTTCTAAATCAAAAAGGTTATTCCATATATTATCTGCATCCTCCCACTTTAACAGTAGCTATTTTCCCTTTTCTTCAAGAACTGAATTTTCTTTACAACATAATATTTTGTTATGTAATATTAGGACTATTTACTATTTACAATGTAAGGACATCTTTTTATTTAGTTTCATTTATTTTGAACTGAATATCATTTCGTCATTCCAAATTCACTTTGACATTTAAAATATATTTAAGCCCGGACCCACCCATGGAGTTAATTATTCAACCCAGTGTGGCCACTTCATGTGAGCCATGGTGGGTCCTATATATTATCTCAATATATATATATATATATAACAGAACAGATTCACCGCCTTTTGAATATCTTACTATTCTCACGAGACTGTTAATCTTCTCATCCAAATACTGAGGTCCCTATTTAGATTCAATTGTACGAAACATGAAGGTGGTAGTTCCTCTCATACTGATATAGGTGGGGAGGCGAAAACATTCAGCATTCTCAACGATATCTGGAGCAACTAATTAAAAAACCCACACACATTCCGGATCTTTCCCAACCATCTTGAACACACCTTGACAATGTTTCACCAACTAGTCCTCTCTCTTTAAATACCACACTTTCAGCTACTATCGTAAATCTGAACCACAACCTTATATCTCTTAATTTTAATACTTTCTGTCCAACAGCTCCAATCATGTCCTTATGCGTTCTTTCTGCACTTTGATCGGCTATTGGGGGCCTTGCGTGTGCTTCTACCTAAACTATAATTGAATGAACTGCTTTGTTCCTGGTGACGCTTTCACTTCTGCGTTAAGTGAGCTGTAATCGTTTTATGGGATGAGCAGGTTCATTTCCTTCTTCGACTAAATCTTTCTCTCCTCAAATCCATGGGTCGATCGTGCTTGTTGCTCTGGCCATTCAGGCTAGAGACCATGCGTATCGGAGTTGGAAAAATTCTCGTTCTCCTATCATTCTGATTAATTTTCATTCTGCTAGAAATCGTTGCAGGGATACTCTTCGACCGAGGCAAAGCGGGCTTCATCAAACGAAAGTGCGCAACCTCCTTGTTCTCCTACTGACAAATTTTCTGGCCTCTTGCCCAAAAAAATCTCTAACAACTTCTGGTAAATCTGTCCTTTCCTCCTCTTATTTCGCTCTTTGATGGTTCTGTTTTAGCTAATTATCGTATCTCCGCATCTATAGACACTCAGGCTCAGAGCACTCTTCTTTTACTCTCTGTGCGACACTCATATCTCTTTCCATGTCTTTTCCCAAATCCTATACTCAATCTCACAGATGACTGCGAACGTTCAGTTACTTAAAGAAGACTTTGTGTATCACTCATCCATTACTCATACTCACAACATTACATCCTACACTTACCTCTCAGTCCATTAATGCGACATACTGTTCTGTCTCTTTGCACCTTGTCTGGATTGCCATGTTAACCTTATATTCTCCCGATGAACTGTTCGTGGCCAAAATCGGAGCATCCTAGCGAAATTCTCTTACGAGGTTACTGAACTTCTTGGTTTTGCAGAAGCAGAGTTGGAGAGTCTATGCGTGCTCTTCCGGATGGCGTTCCTCCCGAGTTTTGAGGGAGTGTGCTTCCGTGCTATCCCTGCCCCTCGTTCAACTATATCTCTATGTCTTAAATACTAACACTTTCCCTCAGTGTTGGAAGCACGCAAACCATGTCCAACCTATTCCGAAAAAAGGAAGCGGCTCTGATCCTTCTAACTATTCGCCCTATAAGCTCTTACTTGTTATTCTATCTAAGATCTTTGAAAACTGCTTTCTCAACTCTCACTTCTTAGATCATTCTGGAATCTCATTCACTTCTTTCGATCGCCCAGTACGGCTTTTCGGCGCTCGAGGTCTACTTGGCGATGTGAATAGTAGCGGTCTTTCCCCGTATCTCTCTGATCTTCGAGTTTTATAGTTATATTACTCCAAAAAGAAATATAAAAAAAAATAACCAAATACCCAGACCAATACAGGTTTACTTATAGGTAACAAAAAAGTTTGACTTACAGACTGAATGACTTGTGTGATGTGAGTTAATCGATTTGGAAGGATAGTGGAGATTTACAGAAGTTAGAATCACTATGGAATTTTGACTCCGAGAATAGTTTCATCAATTCAAACGGGCCTACCCTAACGCCGTCATTTTTTTATATTGATTGGTGCTACACGAGGCATGTTTCGCTCTCCTATCAAAAACGTACTATCCCTTTCTATCTATGCGAGAGTGCGATCTAGGATACCTAATTTTAGCCTTACCTTGCTTTACTTTGATCGATATATTTATTAGCATTTCAATCGTTCTCCACTTTATCGAGCCGTTCTCTTCTCTCAGTTCGCCTAACGTCTCTTCTCTGTATCAGGTGCTTTAGCAGTAAAGTCGTATCACGTCAGCAAGTTTCCTGTAGCTTCAATCTCTCTTTCAGCCTTTTATAAAGTATTTCCACTACATTTATATGCCATATATTTGACCTGAAATCTCCATCGTCTATATATATATATATATAATTATATATTTATATATATATATATATATATATATATATATAATATATATATATATATATATATATATATATATATATATATATATATATATATATATATATATATATAATATATATTAATATATATACTTATATATATATATATATATATATATATATATTATATGTAGTGGTAGTTATGTGATGGTATTATATTATCGATAATCCATTTTAAAGACCTGCCAAAATGTTGGTATCGGTTAAGGTTCGGCAAAAATTTTGCCGGATACCGATCGATACCGGATGCTACTTACTCTCAAAAATTCCGATACCGATACCGGATACCGATCCTTTCAAAAATCGACCGACGATACCACCGATACGATACGATACCATGGTAGCTCGTGCATCACTAATATATATATACTACTAATCTTATATATATATATAATATTAATATATATATATATATCAAAAGTATTTTAATAATTTTGAAGTATACAAATATATATATATATATATATAATATATACATAAATATAATACATATATAATTATATTTTTTTTATATCAAAAATATATTTATAAATTTATCATTACATAAAATAATTGAACCATATAAAGGAGGATTTCTTCATATTGATTGATTGGAAGCTGAATATTTTTTTTTTCCAATTTTCGTTCTTCTCTTAAAGATATGAAATTTAATAGGCGCATTTTGTTTTTCATTATGAAGATTTTCTTCGTACATTCGGCGCGGAGTCGGCTCGTACAGGTCAAGAAGGAATGATCACACAAAGTTAGGGGCGGTTAGCTCAGCGGTAGAGCACTACGTTGACACTACGTAGTGGCCCTGGTTCGTCCCAGACCGGTCGTGTTTGTGTGAGCTATTCTCTTCTTGGCCCGTCTTTGCTTCGACTTTAAATGAGCACACCCCTCCTGTTAGGGCTCTGCCCGTGAGCGGTGGTGTTAGCTGTAAAAAAAAAATAAATAAAAAAAAAAATAAAATAAAAATATATAATATATATATATATATATATATATATAATATCATATTAATACTAATATATATATATATTATATCATATATATATATATATATATATATTATTATAAGTATATATATATATATTATATATATATAATATATATATATAGTAGTATAGTATTATGCCTAGATTTCCCCAGAAATTAAGGACAAGTTTCTAAAATGGATTGAAAACTGTTTAGAATCCAACTCAGGCAGAGCCGGCATCTGGCATATTCAAAGTGAAGAAATTCGAAACTTAGCTTAGTGTCAGATTAGTTATGGCTAAATCTGGGTGCAGTCATGCTATCAAATTTGGCCTCTCCATTTTCTTCAGGTCAGATGGTGTGAAGAATTTAAAAGTCTTAAAAGTAAGAAACTCTTGACTTATTAAATAGGTTAATAGCTAAAGAATAGATAAAAATTTACAACAAATTATATAAATTGTTTGAATACAGTGACTGTCACATTTATTTCTCATCAGTTTTGTTTAAAGGAATTATTATTATTATTATTATTATTATTATTATTATTATTATTATTATTATATTATATTATTATTATTATTATTATTATTATTATATC
>JABUQX010113513.1:30000-37500 GCA_015478945.1 Trachelipus rathkii
AAATGAAGTGTGTTTTGAATTTTGACATTGCTGAGCACAAATTTAAAAATTCAAAAAAATATTTCTGCATTTTGTAGGTAATGGACGCCATCAAAGTAATATTTCAAGTAATGAAGTCATTTCGAATGAAAAAAAATTGTAAAAAGTTGAAAGGAGCAATGTCAAAAACATAAGGTTTTGAAAAACAATGAAAATTCTGAAAGAATGCTACAGAGCAAAAAAAAAAAAAAAAAACACTCGAAACGAC
Organism: Trachelipus rathkii; assembly: GCA_015478945.1. Taxonomy (NCBI): domain Eukaryota; kingdom Metazoa; phylum Arthropoda; class Malacostraca; order Isopoda; family Trachelipodidae; genus Trachelipus; species Trachelipus rathkii. The sequence continues at coordinate 30,248 of JABUQX010113513.1, forward strand.
GTTTTAGTGGTCAGAAAAAAGCTACAGTTTGGTTTTTTTTTTTCTTACTCAAAAAATTAGATGAAAATTAAGAATTTTATGTCCGTTTTTTTAGGGGGGGGGGTGAAAATTGGGCCTAGCACGAGCCAAATTATAACATTGACAGTAAATGTAACATTAATAGTAATTTAAAATAAAAATTAAAGATATGCATTTTCTTCATATAACAATTTCTTAATTTTGATCTCTTAACAGTAAAATGATTGATAACTTCCTTCGTTATATTGTGCAGCTACCGATGTACACTCATTAAACGCTATTCTGTTTTTGGAGCCCTTCAGAGTAGAGAAAAATATTTTTTGAAATATCAACGTTTATATCATATAATATATATATATATATATTATATATATATCTATATAATATATATATTATTATATATATATTATATATATATATATTAGTATTATATATATATTTATATATATATATATTATTATCTATATATATATATATAGTATCATATATATATATATATATTAGTTATGATATTATATTATATATATATATAGTATATATATATATATATACGTGTATATATATATAATATATTATTTATATATATATATATATTTATTATATATATTATATATATTATATATTATATATATAAAATAGCATATTGTATAATATCTTCATTTTTCCTCCTAGGTCTGATTTTATAATGCTGAGCAGCAGAAAAAGCCGTTCAACGCTAACGTTGCTTTGGAGGTAGAAGGCAGTCGACGGCTTTCGAGCCAAGCCTCTTCAGATATCTAGGACGCTTTTTTCATACTCGATCTTCTGAGCTTTCTGAAAATGACTGAGCAGCGTAGTATGCGGGATAGTTGTAGTTTTCATACTTACAATATGTTCCAGATCGTTTACTTTCTACTTCAAGTCCTGCACCCTTTACATAACTAATGACCAAATTGCAAAGTGTAGATTAAGCTTTTTGTTGTTGATCTTCAGTTAGGCTTACCCTGTAGATAGGATCAATATAAACAGCAGCTAGTAGAACATCATTGTCAATGAGAGAAATTTCTTTTCGTATCATGGAGTTTTTTATTTCTTCAGCATCTTAAATATAGATGGTATAAGGTTGAAGGTTGAATTTATTAGAATATAATTCAAATTGAAACATAAAGAGCAGGTTAAACAACTTAGAAGTTTGGGCAATTGGCATTTGTTGTAAGATATGGACAGTCGCAAGTCAGTGAACTTGCATGAAGTGATTGAAGTCACCCACAGAAACACAATTCACAACTTGGTCAGTTCAAAATTTTCTGACTCCAACTCTACTATCTTGAAAGTTACCGACCCCGACCTTTTGAAAATTACCGACTCCGACTCCACCCTTTTCAAAATTACCGACTCCGACTCCACCCTCTTCAAAATTACCGACTCCCCGACTCCGACTCCCCGACTCCGACTCCACAACCCTGGTGGCGACAGTTGATGATTTCACGGTTCCCTTCAAAATCTCAATCTCTGATAAGGGAAACACCTCAAATGAACCTGTTATAATTCAATTTATCTGAAAAGGGGCAAGAATAAGGACCAATGAACAAATCGCGATAACATAATGAATAATTCCATAATATAATACATAAATAAATAAATGAATAAATAAAATATATGAATAATCCGTAAATAATTAAACCATAAAAACATCCTTGAGAGAATCAATCAAATTCCTTACATCACCTCCCACAACACCCTCCCTATTATCTTAACTAGCACTAACAAATCTTATTAACTATCCATACCATATTTGTTCATTCATAACTCGGATAATTCTGCCCAAACATGGCTTAACTGCGGAAAGCACTTAATTGTCTCAAACTCTTTTCATTAAAATATGAAAAATACAAAAAAAATAAAATAAATTATACACAATAACTTCACAGCCAAAAAAAAAATATTAGTTTTCATCCTTTTTTAATTTTCTTTTTCTTTCTCCAATTGGGATTTTTTTTGTGGGGGTTTTCATTATATATATAATATATATATATATATATATATATGATATAATATATATATGAATATATATATATATATATATATATATATATATATAATATATATATATATATATATATATATATATATATATATATATATATATATATAATATATATATATATATATCTATATATATCTATATATATATAATATATATATATATATATATATATATACTATATATATACGGTATATTATATATAGTGAATGTGTGTGGGTTTGATGGTGCAAGAAGGAATAGGTATTTTGGGGATGAGGTTATTAGTAAGGTAGGAGGTAATGGGTAGAGTGAAAAAAGTTGAAAGAATGGTATCTGCGAGGTATAAGATGAAATTTACTGGTGACAATGATCAGAACGTAGAGGCGAGATTGGTGAATTGATTGGTTTGGAGAGATGTGTAAAATAAAGCCGTTTTATAGAGGGTATCAGTTCCAAGATATGGAGGAGAGCGGTAATAGTTAAAACCCTTATGATAAGGGTTAAGGGAGAAAAGGGGTAACTGTAGATTATAGGGAAATAAGTTTATTGAGTGTGGTAGGGAAGGTATATGCTGGTATTTTGGTCTGAAAGAGAGAGGGCGTCGAGTGACTGAAGGACTGATTGGTGAAGAACAAGGTGCGTTAAGGAGTGTAGAGGATGTGTGGATCAAATCTTTACATTGAATACAAATGATTGAGAAAATGAGGGAGAAGAATAAAAAAGAATAAATTTGTATTTAGGTTTTATGGACTTTGCAACACTGGCGTATGATAGAGTTAATAGGGGAAGGTTTATGGCAGTGTTTAGGTGATATATGGTGTTGGTGGTTAGGCTTCTGAATGGAATCAAGTATGTATGAACGATAGTGAAGCGTGTGTAAGAATAAATGGCTGTCAATGGTGATTTGGTTTAGGATTAATAGCGGAGTTAGACAGGGTTGTGTTATGTCTCCTTGGTTATTCATTTGTTATGGATGGGGTTATGAAGAATTCGAGGTGGGGGATGGCAGGAAATGGTGTTTAGAATGGTGGAAGAATGGAGATGAGTGGGAGGGGGTTTTGCCCTATCCTATTATATTTTATATGCGGATGATTTGTTCTGTGTGGCGAATCTGAAAGAGAGTTTGAAGAGGATTGTTAGTAGAGATTTGGCAGGGGGTGTAAAAGGAGGGGCTTGAAAGTAAACAGTGGATAAGAGTAAGGTTATGGTTGTGAGTGAGGACACTCCTCAGTGTGAAGTTATGTAGATGGTGAAGCAGCTAGAACAAGTGTGCTGAGTTTAACCTATTTAGGGTAATATGTTTTTTTTTTTTGGGGGGGGAATGAGAAAAGGAATATTAAAAAGGGGGGAAAAACGGGGGGGTAAAAACCGGAAAAAAAAAAAATGCAGAGTGTAGTAGGAAAGTTGTGGAATGGCAGGAAGGTGGCTGGTGCATTAATCATGTTTGGTGAATGCAAAGGGACTTAAGTCTTGAGTGTGCTAGGGGTTTTGCATGAGGGTTATGTTGTTACCTGTGTTATTGTATGGTAGTGAGACTATGGTCTTGGTTAATAAGAAGTATAGATCTAAAGTTCATGTGTTCCAGATGGACAATCTTAGAGGTGTGCTAGGTGTGAGAATTGATAAAGAGAGGAATGAACGTATTAGAGAGTGGTGTGGTGTGAAGAAAGGGGTAAATGAGAGAAATAAATGAAAGTATCGTTGAAGATCGGTTTGGTCAATGTGGAAGGATGAAATGAAAGTCGGCTTGGTTAAGCGGATGTATAAGTGGAGAGTGTGTTGGGTAACGCGACCGGCTTGGAGACGGGAAGAGAAAGTGGGATTGAGTCCGGGTGAACGAATGTCTGAAGGAGAGAAATGTTGAGTTTGGCAGAGCGAGAGTAAGGGTGCATGATAGGAGAGAATGGTGGGGTTTTTGGTATGGGGGGGCATGGTTGTGGCGCCACCTGGCGCCAGGGGATGAACCTTACATTTGCGATATATGCTATAGTGAGGGTCCGTCGCGGTCCCATGAAATGCTCTAGGGTGGATTTTCTGTCCTGTGAGCGAGCTGCCTCACTAATTAATGGTACAGAGGGGGCGGAAGGCTGGGCTTTCTTTTCGAGCGTTTTGTCATGTTCTCCCCTGGACTGGCTTTATCTTATTCCGATGCTTGTACAGCACCTTACCCCCAAGCTTGGGGCAAAGAGGAAGGTGAAGAAGAAGGAAAGAAAAGAAAATATTATATATATATCTATATTATATATATATATATATATATATATAATATTATATATATATATCTATATATACTATATTATATATTATAATATATATATTAATAGTATTTAATATAATATATATACTTTCACGATTGGAATTTTTCGTGATTTTCAATATTCAAGCCTTGAAGGTTAATATTAAGCACATCTGAACTACGATATTTTCTTTATTGTAAACCAGTTAGTAATTTGGAATAAACATAAATAAAAAATAATTAATTATAAGAAATTCATTAAAAGGCAAAAGCGTACAAAGAGAAAATAAATAAGCACAAAAATCATTTTGTCCCAAAACCATATTTCAAAATTAATACTCTCGACATCAAATATTCTAAGTTTAACAAGCTTTTAAAATTTATCAAAAGATGAATCGAAATACTCAAAAATAAGACTAAAATAAATATTAAATTTAAAACGAAAATGTTTTACATCATAGTCCCAACAGGGGTTCAGTGTTATCCTTTCAAAAATAAAGAAAATTTTAAAACATAAAAAAAAACATCAAAAACACAACAGCTGTCTGATTTACTGTAACAGAAATAGCTTCAAAACTTTAAGTTTATCCTTTTGATAAACTAATATTAAACTTCCTAAAAATATTTAAAACCTGCAATATTTATATCCAGAGAAAAATATTAAAAATGGCGCCTCTCTCATTAGGCCTATAATAAAAATCAAAATTGACCAAAATCATTTTCTAATTACGCTAAAAAAAAAAATTTAAATTAATTTTTATTACTCTACAAATTACTTTCATAACCTGAGGGATTTTGAAAGCTTCTTACAGTCACAAATATTAATCCTTTAATAATAGAGATACCCATATAATTTTGTAAGTGAAGTTTTAATAACAAACTGTTAAAATTTAAAAATAGTACCGTACTGTATAAAAAAAATTAATTAGTAATGAATAAGATCGACCCCATTAAAATTATAAAATAAAATTACAGAAAAAAAATAAAAATCACCCATTTAAATATAACTAACAGAATCTACTTGTAAACATTATATTTAAACAAATCAAAAATAACCTTTAAATTAAGGAAGTGTTACAAAAAAATAAATTGTGATAAGTAGGTTTAAAAAAAATGAAGTGGGAAGCGAAGTGGCTGACTGAATTTTATGACTTAAAAATTTATACCAAATGTTCATAAGAATTATTTTATTCATTGCATAATACTGCTTCCAAATGACTTTTATAATAACATAACATTCAAAATTTTGAAAGCTTATTAAGTTACAAATACTGGGATGCGAAACAAATTTAAATGTCAGATTTAAGATTTAACTATATGACCTGTGGATGTCTTGAAACAACTTTTAGAAAAATAAATTAAATTTTTATAAAATACCTTAAAGATTAAAACTAAACAAATACTCAAAATTGCTAACTTCTAAGAAAAAAATATGGTGTATGGTCAGATTCAGAACTATAACTTTATCACTTGCATATATCCTGAGTCATAAAATATAACTTACATAGTATAGGACGTGTTCTATAACTGATATTACTAAGTTAAGAATACTAAAAAAAAAATATGCATTCATCCCATTTAAAATCCATTTTATTAACTTTTGGCTGTATAAAATTTATACTTTACAAAGAAAAATTTTCAAAAGAAGTTTATGCTAGGTAGGGCCTAGTTAAGCTATAAAAAAATATTTATAACATTTAGGAAATAGGGCTAGATGCTCTCAAGAATAGTTTAAATAATAATTAGAATAAATCCAAGACAATTTTCTACAAAAAAAAAACTACTAATTTTTTTTTAAATTTTCACTGCAAACATCTTACGTTACAAATTTACTTTCTATGGAATATAAAAAATTTTTTTAATTCATATATATATATTTTTCCATTCATTCACACCTCAGAAATTTTATGCAAGCTAATCGTCTTACACTCCATTCAATTTAATCTCTAAATTCAAAGTGCATGAAAAAAACTTTAATCTCTAAGACTACTTTATATAGATATTGAAAACCTCTGAAATGATGACAAAAAAATTATATATATCGGAAAAAAAAATGTCTGACTTTGGCTAAGGGAGATCTTTCAAATTATCTTTAGTTTGCCAAAACAAATTATCTATAACCAAGGTAGCAAAATGAAATTTCCCCAAAAAAATATAATTTTTCTAAAAAAAAACTGTAAAACTAACTAGAGAAAATGAGATTTTCAAAGCACATTGCCTAATTTATCTTATAAATTTAGTTCTTATAACATTGATGAAAACCCTTGCATTTTAAGCTTTATTAAGAATTATTTAATTATTAAACTACTAAAAGGTTGGTCCAGGCTCTTTATAAAAAAAATGAAAGAAAATTTTTTGAAAGAAATGAGGCCTTGTAATGGTGATTATTTAGATCTCATATGTAAAATGAAAAACCCAAAATTTATATGTATTTTACGTTATACTATTATTTTTAGTATTAATGGCTTTAATATTACTATTATTTTAGAAATTTTATATCAGCTTCTAATTTAATGTGAGATTTACAAGCCTTTTCCAATTTTCTAAAGGTATCAACCGCTTCATGATTGATTTTTTTCAGGACTATTCTAGAATAAAATAGAACAACCGCTTTCTGAACTTTTAATCTAATATTTCGCCTGGCCACTTCAGGCATCATCGGAGACGAGTTCAAGACTAATTTAACAATTGATGAAACAAAATAAATGTTATTTAAACTATAAATTTGAAGTAACAAATTAAAGTTTTATTTACTAACGTAAATCTAAGATCCTTAAATAATAAAATATAAGAAGACGAGAATCTAATCAACGTAAAAAAATTGTTCAAAAAAATTTTCGCTCATTTCATCTGTATTTGATAATGATAATGCGGCTTGTCTTATTTTATTAACGAGAGACCAGCCAGCCTCAATTTCAAAGAATTTCCCGCTCGTGTAAGATGGTCAAAATTAGAAATGTCGACGATTGGGTTTGGGGGAGTTCCATGTTCGTT
>JABUQX010113513.1:40000-72500 GCA_015478945.1 Trachelipus rathkii
TTCTTCTCACACCTACACGCCCCCTAAGATTATCCATCTGAACAGCATTGAACTTTAGATCTATACTCTTATTCCAGACCCATAGTCTCACTACTATACATTAACATAGGTAGCAAACATACCCTCATGTAAGACCCTAGAACACTCAAGACTTAGTCTTTACATCCACCAATGATTTTAATTGCACGCAGCCACCTTCCTGCCATTCAACATTTCCTACTACACTTTGCATCATCGCGTTCCTTCTTCTACCAACATATATCCTAAATATTTAAACTCAGAACCTTGTTTCCATTTGCTCACCATCTAACATTAACTTCACATCGAGGACTGTCCTCACTCACAATCATAACCCTACTCTTGTCTACGTTTACTTTCAAACCCATCCTTTTACACACCCTGGCAAATCTCTGTATCAACCTCTCCAAACTCTCTCAGATTCGCACACCAAAACAAATTTCAATCCGCAATATAATAGGTAGGGCACCCTCCACACCTCGATTCTCCATGCATTCCAACACCAGATCGCTGCACCTCTCACTTATTTTTTATAACCCCATCGCATATTACAACATTGAATAAGCCAAGGAGATATAACATATCCATGCCCTACACTCGCTATTTAATATTAAACCATCACTTTTGACACCCTTTATACTTAACACATCGCTTCTCACTATCGTCATATTTACTTTTGATTCCATTCAAAGCCTAACCCCGCACGAATACCATAAATCATTATCAGCCTGACCATAGAGGCTTCCCTATTAATCCTTCAAACGCTGTTGCAATGCCATAAAACGCTAAATACATTTATTCTTGCTTCTCGACCTCATTTTGCTCAATCATTTGTTTCAATGTAAGATTTGATCGCACGCATCCTCTTCACTCCTAAACGCACCTTGTTCTTCGCCAATCAGTCCCACTCAGTCACTCGACGCACTCTTTCGAATAAAATACCAGATCTATCTTCCCTCAAACACACAATAACACTAATTCCCCTATAAATCCTACAGTTCCCCTTCATCTCCCTTACCCTTATATAAGGGTACTATTACTGCTCTTCTCCGAATCCCACAAGAACTATACCATGCCATAAACGCTTTAATTACACAGCTTCCAATCCAATGCAATCACATCTCTCCTTCGTTCTTGATCATTTCAGCGGATAAATTTCATCTTATACTGCAGATTTAACATTTTTTTCAACTTTTTCTCCACCTCTACCTTATCCTCTTGCTAATGACCGCACACTCTTATCGCTCCAAATACTATTCCTTCTTGCCCATCAAGCCCACACACATTTATTATCACGTCTTCATTACTGCCATATATACAGCATTTTTGGGGAAATGTTTTTCCTTTCCCACACACCCCTCAGCATCCATATAGTTAGTTACAAAAGCAGCCATGCATATTAATTTTATTCTAGCAGGTTCCTTAACTCTCATTCTTAAACCTTTCGCGCTTTCCTTCCAGAATATCTTGCTATTCCCGTTGTAGTTCCGCCATTCATCTCCTTCACTGTTCATGTTACTCTTGTTTTTTTCTCCTACGTATACACCTTTTAGTATTTCTTTTTTCCTCATCATATTTCCAAACATCTTTCTTTGAAACTTCATCATTGCTTTTAGTACATTTCAACCACGCTTCTTTTACTTTTAAGCGCTTGCATCAACTTTTTTATTCCACCACTCACCGTTAACATTCTTATTCCTACTTTGGCACAGTCACATGCTTCCTTTGCGCAGTACAACAATTGCTTCCTTCTTTGCTCCCTGATTTTGTTCAGGTTTCAGCTTGTTCACGTTACTTATTTACTTTTGAACACTTATCGAATACTTATCATTATTACCTTGTTCACTTAACTTCTCACTCTTAATTCTACCCACTTCCTTCTGTATCACTTTGCCTCTCCATCCAAGCCCCCTGCTAACTAAATTTTTACATAGAACAACATAATGACCGATAATCCCATTCCTAATCCCTCACTGATTTAAGCATCCAACACATACTTCAACATTTCCTACTTCACCAACAAAAAATCAATCATAGCTTTTTCACTTGATACGCATCTCTTACCTACACCAACTCTAGTATACTTTGAATACTCTTGTGTTTAAGGAAAGTATTACTTACACACATATCTCTCTGCCTCACAGAAATCAATTACCTTCCTACCATTCTCATTTTCTCCCGGCACCCCAAAACCACCTGTTACACCATCCCCTTTTTTGATCACCTATCCAACCATTTAGGTCCCCCAACACAATCATCTGAAGCTCCTACTCACCTATCCAAAATATGCATTCAGTTTATCGCAGAAATTCGTATTTTAATTTCTCTCAGATGTACCGATACGTCCAACGCACACATACCTTTACCTTTTCAAACACTTAAATTTACCATTAGAATTCTAGTAATCACACACAAAAGTCTACCCTAGCTCTGTACCACAAATCACTCATCAAAATTGCAACTACTTATCCTTTCATTCCTTTCCACACCAAAGCACACACATTCACACCATACCACTCATTTTCACCGTTTCGCTTCATAATTTGTTTCAGTCACGCGATCAAGATCAAGATTTGCCCTGACCTTAATACTCGCACTCACTCTCTGCTCTTCTCCTTAGGCATTTATTCTTCTGATATTCCTTGTACCTAGATTCATACATTTTAGCCGGAAAGATAGAAGGAGCCGTTTACTGGAATGAGGAACGCTTATCCGAGGCCTGCATTAGCATTCCTGGAAGAATATTTTACTATTATTTTATTATTATTATTTTTTTTATTATTATTATTATTTTTATTATTATTATTATTATTATTATTATTATTATTATTAGTAGTAGTAGTAGTAGTAGTATTATTATTAATAATTTTGTTGCTATTCTTTTTCCGTCATTATTATTATTATGATTAAATGCTTTGTTATTATAAATTAAACGGTGGAAATATAATTATTTCTTTGATTATAATATCTTCTGCTTCTGAACGTCTTTTCTTATAAGTTAGCTGATGGTATATGCAACATGGACGTCTGTAGGTTTTTTACTTTTAAAAGATTTCTCTGGTATGGTGTATTGTAAAGTTCTGTACTTTATTGGTGCTGTATATCTTTGTAATCAATTTTTCCTCTGTACTGTATATCCTTGTATTCGATTTTCCTCTGTACTGTCTCTTCTTCTTCTATGGTGTTTGTATTCTTTCTCTTGTCTTTAATACTTATGTATTCTTTATCTTATTCTTATCTCATTAAATATCATTTAAATATTAAATACAAATTTTATATTAATTTCTTCTTTCTTTAATCAACTATGATCTAATACCTATGAAACAAAGAAATGCATTAAACTGTTCAAACATCTTCACCCATCCTTTTGTTTTTCTCTAATTCTTTAGAGAAAAAGTCTTCCGCTTAGTAACATATCTTGAAGTATTTTCTTATTACCACAGTTCTTTGTGAGAACATCAGCCAGTTGTTGGTCTCCTTTAATCCATTTTATCTTTTTTATATCTCCATAATGTATATGTTCCTTTATATATCCCATGTTTATTCTCAGATTCTTAACTTTCGAATTTCTTTCAGATTTTATACCTTCCTCTAGTGTTTTACTATCAGTCATTACCTCTATTTCTATGGATTTACCAGTAGTATCTCTCCAAAGTTGTTTATAATACATAGCGTTATCTATTACTTGAGTTAAACTCACTGCTTTGGCCTCTATAACAGACTTACTAACTCTTTTACTTTTGTTGGAACTCCACATGATCGCTCCAGCTCTGTTCATATCGTCCACTATGAGTATAATGTTACCCAACTGATTTCTTTCACCCTCCATGCTAGCAAATGAAGCATCGCAAAATGCCACCATACTGATGTTTTCACTGAATCTTTTATATTTCATTTCTTGTTGTTCTGCTTTACATTGGATAACTAACTTCCTTAATTCATTGAACCTATTGACATTCATATCCTCTTCTGACACACTCAATTTGCTCACCAAGAATGAAATTTCTGGTCTTGTATTTCTTGCTAACCAATTCAATTGACCTAATATAGATCTGTACTCTGTTATTTCTTTTCCTTTCAGTTTTCTATTTCCATGCTCTTTCATCGTATTTGGTATCTCTAATTTTTTTTATGTATTCTTCTTGATCCACTATAATTTCATCATTTCTCTTATGTATTCTCACCCCCAGGTATTTTATATCATTTTTACTGCTACTACCTATTTCGAATCTTGCAGACAGTTTTGTTATTATTTCTTCTTCGAATTTGTTATTACCGGTCCACAATATATCATCAACATGAAAACACATAATTCCTTGCAATTCTCCTTCTCTTATGTAATTGAATAATGTTGATTCTAGAGGTGATTGTCTTAACTCCATTTTCATTAGCTCTTCTTTTAATGATATATACCATGCCATAGCAGCATCCTGAAGACCATATACCGTTTTCTTTAAAAGCCACAGTTTTCCTTGATCAAATTCTTTCGGAGGTTTGATAACTACTCTTCTTTTAATGTTGTTTCCTTGCAGATAAGCTGTCTTGATATCTATAGAGTTAATATCCCAACCTTTTTGCTGAGCTATTATCAATATCATTCTTATTGTTTCTATAGATACAGTAGGAGCGTCTTTTCTTTCCGACACATCCTCCTCAAATCCTCTAGCCACTAGTCTAGCTTTCATTTTTCTTATCCCTCTTGTTGACACCTTTTCCTTTACCAGCCATCTGGTTGAAAATGCCTGTTCTCCCGCATTTTGTATTTCTTCATAAACATTTTTCTTCCAACTTTTCAATTCTTGTTCCTTTGCTTCTTTTATGTCTTGTCTCCTATGACTCAAGAAAACCTCTTCATGTTCATATTCCTCCTCAGACATCTCTTCTTCATCCTCATCTGACTCATCCTCAACATCTATCTCTGTATCCTCATCTTCTTCATCATTCTCGTCGTGATAATTTTTAAAATCATCGTAATCCTTAAGGTCTATCCAGTAACGTTTTTTCGTATTAAGATCTATTATGTTATAACAGTGAGTATTTTTTACTCTTAGCCTTGCCGGCTCTATTCACAATTATACACCTTAATTCAGCATTGTTTTCTCTTTTTTATCAAGTATTTGTTTCCAGGTTTAATGTCATTCATATGTATATTCTGTTCTTCTTCTTCATTGTTATTAATCCCTTTTTCATCATGTTCCTTATCTTCTTCCATTATTATCGAATAATTGTCTTCATTTTCCTCTTCTTCTGTCGCCTCCGCTCTAACTTCTTTTGCCTTTACCTCTTCTTGTTGTTTTTCTTGTTCCTTAGAGTTATTCCTGTTTGTTTGTATTCTTGTACAGTGTACTTTTGCCACCATTCTTAAGTCTCCTCCATGTTTAACTATGGCTGTTTTTCCATCTTTTCCTATTATTTGGGCTGGACCTCTCCATTCCTTATCATTGTTTCTTTTGTACAACACTTCTTCACCTATCTTATATTTTCCAGGTTATGCTCCACTATGTTACTTCTTAACGCTCTTTTTATCTTTTCCGAGCTTTCATTTTCTATGTGTATTCTTCTGGCGGAGTGTATGTTGGTTATTAAATTCTTCATCATTTCATCTTCCTCATTTTCATCTGCCATTATCAAATCATCACAGTCTACCACATTTGGTATCCTTGTATTCTGTCCAAGTACCAATTGGTTAGGTGAAAAACCCAAATGAGTACTAAGGTTATTCTTGGCATATATTGCCCAGTCCATACACCCTTGTTTGTTGTATCCTTCATTTTTTAATTTTAACATTGATTCTTTCACTATTCCCACTGCCTTCTCACATAGTCCGTTACTCCAAGGGCTTTCAGCTGAAGTTGACTTAAGAGCGATGTTGAATTTGGTTGTAAATGTTTCCATTTTCTCATTCTGGAATTCTTTACCAGCATCAGTTAATATGTTGTTGGGTGTTCCAAAGTATTTAATCCATTTAGTAATTAATTGCTCAATAATTTCTACAGCATTCTTACTTTTCAACCAACAACCCTGTGTATACCTTGTAGCTGTATCTATCATAATAAGGAATTTTTCTCCATCTATTTCACCCACATCCATCTGCAACATGTCATTGAACTTTTTTGCCATGTTCAAACCCACTACAGGTCTAGATGGAGTTCTTTTATATCTCTTACATGTATTGCAGTTTTTTTTTTTTTTTTTTAAAAGTTCACACCTCACGGGCATAGCAGTCTTATTCAAGGAACTGACTCGATGGAGTTCTTTTATATCTCTTACATGTATTGCAGTTTTTGTTTACGTTGTTTATTTCCTCCTCTACTTCTCTCCAATCTTCTTTTTTTATCCGTCCACCGTACGCATCTTTTATTAATTTTGTTAACTTTTCTGCACTGCAATGGGCAAATTGAAGGTGTAGTTTACCGATTTTATGGATTCTATCATTACTTTTATTTTTTATCCATTCATCTCTTTCTTCGTTCAACCAGCAGTATCTTCTTAACTTACCCAGGGATATGCAGACATGTCCTGTTTCACTCTCTATTGTTCTCACATTTTTTATTTTCATATCCAATATATCTATAGTTTTATTATACACATCGTGTATCATTTTCATCCGTTCCATTGTCCTTCTTCCTAATAATAGAGGTATATTTCCTTCAATTACGGTTACTTGTATAGAAAATCTTTTTTGTTTTATGCAGCATGGAATTTCTATTTCTTTTATTATCTGGTAGTCTGTTTGTCCAAAGGTTATCTCTCCTTCCTTTTTTCTTTTGGCTTTTATTGATGTATTTCAAAACTTCCATATCCATGCCTGCTAGTATTGTTGCTAGTCATATCTCCCCTACTACTGTTGCATTGCTGCCGGTATCTAAAATGGCTAACATTTCCTCTCTCATATTTTTATTCTCTTGCACTGTGTTCTGCAAATACACTCTACTATTCACTCCTTTATCTTCCCTACAATCTCTTGCCCAGTGTCCTTCTTTCTTGCATTTATTATTTTTTTCATTCCACCAACATTCGTTAGTGCTATGGTTGTTGTATTGGCATATCTCACAACATTCCTTCTTCTTATTTGCAGTAGCAAAATTGTTTTCTGCACTCATCCATTGTCTTTCGTTCCTTCTTCCTTCTTTAGTTACTCCAGAAGACATAATATTCATTATAGATCTTTTTGTATCTTCATAAGGGTCCTTTGATTCTCTTATAGATGACAAGACCATTTTTCTTTCCATGTCCTTCATTCTTGACCTATCTATTAATTTAAAGGCAATGTATTTTTTATTCATTTGCACATTTTCAATTCTTTCACATTTTTTCATCATCCTATCAAATCTGCTTACATACTCTCTATACTCCTCTTCCTCTTCCTGTCTTATATTGTCAAAATCTGTTATTTTTACATATTCTTCCAAAGACTGATCTCTTACATATCTTTTCTTTAACTCTTCCACTATGGCATTATATCCTTCATCACCCAATATCACATCCTTTGAAATACTCTTAATTGTCTCAAGAGCCTCTCCCAACAATCCACTAATAATTATAATAGCATTTTTATTCTTCTTGTTACCCGATGTTGTCTCCATCCATATTTCTAACTGAAAAAGATAGTCTTCTACCTTCTCCTCCTTTCTTCCACCAAATTTCGAGATAATATTCCTGTATTCAGCTCCCATTTGAATCTCTCTTTTCTCTACTGCTATTTCTATCATAGTCTTCATTTGTTCTTCAGTTATTGACATTGCTTCAAATAACGAGAGAAATTTGTATTTAACTGATTAAATGCTTTGTTATTATAAATTAAACGATGCAGAAATATAATTACCTCATAGATTATAATATCTTCTGCTTCTGAACGTCTTTTCTTATAAGTTATCTGATGGTATATGCAACATGGACGTCTGTAGGTTTTTTACTTTTAAAAGATTTCTCTGGTATGGTGTATTGTAAAGTTCTGTACTTTATTGGTGCTGTATATCTTTGTAATCAATTTTTCCTCTGTACTGTATATCCTTGTATTTCGATTTTCCTCTGTACTGCCTCTTCTTCTTTTATGGTGTTTGTATTCTTTCTCTTGTCTTTAATACTTATGTATTCTTTATCTTATTCTTATCTCATTAAATATCATTTAAATATTAAATACAAATTTTATATTAATTTCTTCTTTCTTTAATCAACTATGATCTAATACCTATGAAACAAAGAAATGCATTAAACTGTTCAAATATATATATATATATATATATATATATATATATATATATATATATATATATATATATATATATATATATATATGCTGCTGCTCCAATATCAATATATATATATATATATATATATATATATATATCCCAATAATTGTGATATACCCTCTTGAAAAGGTAAAAATCATAAAATTTTACAAATCTGTGTTACACACATATCTCACAAATGCGATGTGATATGCAAAAACCGATTACATTTTGGAATCAGCACATCAATAATCAATTGCAAAACCCGTCCAAGAAATTTCATGTTTACCAGTGTTATATACAAAGTAATAAAACAAAAAGAGTAAATAACTATTTCTTACCTATAGCAAACCATTCACATATTAAAAATAATTAAATGAAAATTGAAAAGTTTCGTAGTTAAAGATATTAAACTAAACTTCATTTGAATAAGCTCTAAGGTTAAAATGACAGAACATTAGCAGTTCTCCATTTTCAGGGGATAACCTATTTCTTGTGGCTTCATAAATATTTCCTCCTGTTCTAAATATTCTTTCACTTTCGACTGATGACGGTGGAGCTGAAAGGTATTTTATTGCTAGTTTTTTCAAATTCATAAAACTATTTCCAGTGTTTTCCACCAATTGAAGGGAATATCATTGTCTTCACTGGTCAAAGTAGGCAAACTTATATATTTGCTTATTTCTTGATGTAATTCCGTATGTAGCCTTTCACTTTTATGTACAATAATCACATCGTCAGAAGAATGGGACTTTCTTTTTTCACTCTCACTTTCTTTTCTGTATGACGATTTTGATGCCACAATTTCTTAAAACAATCCATTAAAGAAGTGAAAATGGAACCTTCAGCTTCACTCTTTCCCCACTACGTGAATTATCGTCAGCAGAAGAGTCAGGGCTAAATTTTCAGGCATTTCTTTCCATGCCTCAACGACCATATTTTTACTCCTTCATCTGATTCATGTGTTGAAAAATTAGCTTGAATCGCAGATCTAAGAAAGTAGCTACACACAAAGATTTATCACATAGAAACTTAGAAAGTCTTTTTTCTACTGATTTCTTAAGCTCTTCAACGATTGTAATTATTCCACTGAAGCTTTTGCTTTTAATTGCCTTATTTAAAAATAGATTTACTGCTAAAATGGAAGGGATCACTTGGGCGACTGTTACTTCACGTTTAATGCTTGTTTTAGTGATGTTGTCAAATGGCTCAAGTAAATGGAATAATTTTGCCACTGAAAATCAGTCAACATTTTCTGATTGCATTCAGCAGCGTATATGGATAGGGGAACTTTTTGTTCAAACAATCTTTTAAGCATCATAAGTTCTGTTCCAGCGTGTAGAAACGTCTTGAATTAATTTATGCTGTTTGACATTCCGCTGCATCTGTAAAGTTTTAAGCTTTGCAGCTGCCGTTGCTGAATGGTGAAAATGAGAGGATATGCTTCTGCAAGTAAATAAAATATCTTTAACAGACTTCTGACATAATATTGAATCGTGAATGCATAGTTGCAACATGTGAATAAAACATGAAATTGATAGCAAGCCACTCTCCCTTATACCAGCTACCATGTTTTTTACATTATCCCATATCACTAAATGAATTCTATTTTTTAGAATATTGAAAAATGTCAAAGGCCCTTATAGGATCTGACAAATGACAAAGATTTTCGCCATATTGGCTACAAAATTTGGCTATATTTTTATTTTTTTTATGGAAAATAAGTTTCTAAAATTTCAATTTTAAATTGAAATAACTTTCCCTTATGTTGACGTAATTTATTGTTTATAAAGCTCAATATTCGGCCTGAATAGTTTGGCAAAAAGCCGAATACCGAATATTCAGTATTTTGGCCGAATACCGAATACTTACCGAATATTCGGCACATCCCTAATATATAGCAATAAAAAGCAACACCAGGGCTTTAGACAACGACATGGAGAGATCTTTATTAACAAGAAAAAACGACGTTTCGGAACTCGACTGATTCCATCATCAGGCTATAAATAATAAAATAGAACTAGTACAAATATATGAAATAATCTAACGTTATAAAACTAAAAACATTGACACAGTTAAGATCAAATAGATTACAACACTTGTTTAAATTAAGTCACAAAAAAAATGTTACAAACAACAAAAGCAAATTAACAAAACTGAAAACTCTGAAACTATCATGGAAAATATTAAAAATATATATAACAAAATTATCGATATAAATGAGCAGTTTTATATGTGAGGGGTAACTTTTTAAGAAACTGTATAATTAATCAACAAATTTATAAATAGAGAACAAACATGTGAGGAACTTACTTAGTTACAACAAAATGCATTACACTCGGAATAAAACAATACAGGTGAAGACGGACAGAAACAGAAACAACGATAGTGACCCATTTAAATTACTTCTGCTTTAACCTCCCAGTTGGAAAGTTCTGTCTGTCTTCACACACACACACACATATATATATATATATATATATATATATATATATATATATATATATATATATATATATATATATATATATATATATAATTTTTATATATATATATTATATATATATATATATATATATATATATATATATATATATATATATATATATATATATATATAAAAGATTCTAAAATGTTTAAGTTGGTTGGTGATTTTCCGTCTCTATCATACACAAATTTATCAATAAACTCTTAAACACTGTATTGGACCCTCCCCCCTTATTTTCTCAACCCCTAAACTGAAGTTATATATTCCCCTACCTTATTATGAACATATTTACATTAAATTACGTAAGGACATTGCCCATGTTTTAAATAATAATTTCCCACAATTAAACATCAACCTGATTTTCAACTCCTTTAAAATTTCTTCTTTTTGTAATCATAAAGAAAAAACACTCTTTGCTCCGCTCTTCTGTTATTTACAAATTTAATTGTAACGGCTGTGAAGCCGTTTATGTTGGTAGTACTTTACGCCAACTCATTATGAGAATAGATGAGCATAGAGGTGTTTCCACACGCACCAACCTTTTACTCAATTCCCCTTCACACTCCGCTATACTTGACCACACACACACACGACCATTCCTTCAATCACACAAACCTCTCTATACTAACCCAAACAAAATCACCAACTAACTTAAACATTTTAGGATCTTAACATATTGCTGACATCAAACCCACCCTCAACAACGATAGTGACCCATTTAAACTACTGCTTTAACCTACCAGTTGGAAAGTTCTGTCCGTCTTCACCTGTATTGTTTTATTCTGAATGTAATGTATTTTGTTGTAACTAAGTTCCTCACATGTTTGTTCTCTATTTATAAATTTGTTGATTAATTATAGTTATACAGTTTCTTAAAAAGTTACCCCTCACATTATATAAAACAGCTCATTTATATCCATAATTTTGTTATATATTTGACCTTTGGGTTTCTTCCTTCTCTTTACTTACTCTTGTCAAGTTTTCTCTCTGGTTGCTCCATATCAGTGCTCGTTGAAGGAGCGATTTCTTCCTCCTTACCTGTTAATTGTGGTGTTCCGCCAGGTTCTTTTTTATCTCAAACTTTATTCTTACCTTTCATCAACGATCTCCTCAGCTGTACTTCTAACTCTGTTCATTCTTATGCTGAGGACTCAACTCTCCATTCTTCCACTCATTTCAAATCTTCCTCTTTTACATCTAGAGTTGCCTCTCATCTTCAGCTTTCTGATTCTATTCTTGTCAACCTGGATGGGATTTCCCAGTGGGGCCGCCGCAACCTTGTGAAATTCATCTCTTTGAGAACTCAACTTCATTATATCTCCTTCTCAAAAACAAATAACTTTCCTATTCCTTTCGACTTCTCTAATGTCTCACCTGTTGACAACATAAATATTCTTGGTCTGATCATAAACAAAAAATTATCTTAGAAACCTCATATCACAGCAGTTGCTAAGGTAGCCTCAAAAAAGCAGGGAGTTTTGTTCAGGTTGCAGGAATTTTTTTCCTCTGCACAGCTACTCCAGTTATATAAGGATCTTATATGCCCTTGTATGGAGTACTGTTCTCACATCTTAGGGGGGGAATCCGGCTCCACACTTCTATTGAATAGAGTTGAGTCTAAAGCTAAAAGACTAAATAAACTGTTCCCTACTTTCAAACTCAATTGACCCTCTCTATCTTTGTGATGTGACGTTGGCGCACCCTCTCTTTTCTATAGGTGCTACAATGGTAGATGCTCAGGGGAGTTGGCCGCTCACATTCCACCTCCATTACATCTCCCACATAGTACAAGGGGTGCCTTGCTCTCACAGAATTTTGTGCGAGCATTGAAAACTCCAGACTTTTTTCATTGTGGTGTCTCCTTCTTCCAACCACTTCTGTTCTGTGGAACTCCTTGCCATCTTCCTGTTTTTCCAACCTATTTAATCTTCCACCTCTTTAAGATTCAGTATCCACCTCACCAGTTGTGGTACAGGGTTTATTAAGCAAGTTCTGTAATTTTAGAAAATTTGCCTCTTGAGAGGGGCCCTGGCCATGGGTGGTTGGTGATCTGTATTAATAATATTATATATATATGTAATAATAACTTAATAATATATATATATATATATATAATATGTATATACTTCTTTAACTAATATATATATATATGTATATATATATATAATATGTATAAGATATAATAATATAATATATATATATAATATACGGAACAACTATATATATAATAATATATAATAATAATATATATATATATATATAATATCTCTATAATAATAATAATAGCTCATAATATGTCTGTCAATATTGCTAGTCTTAATAATGAATATATTATATATATATATATATATATATATATATATATATATATATATATATATATATATATATATATATATATATATATATATATATATATATATATTTATTTATTCTCTTCTTCTTCTCTAATATATATATATATCTATATATACATATATATATATACTATATATTAGTGATGCACTGGATCTCCGACCTTTTAAAGCGGGGCTGCAGAGTCAGAGTGGAGTGAGTCGTGCAATTTTCTAGGAGTTGAAGTCAAAAATTTTGTGCAAGTGGAGTCGGGGTTGGAGTCGAAAATTACTGTGTAAGTGTAGTCAGAGTCGAAAATTCCTGTGTAAGTGGAGTCAGAGTCAAAAATTTATAGAAATTATTATTATTATTATTATTATTATTATTATTATTATTATTATTATTATTATTATTATTATTATTATTATTATTATTATTATTAATTTATGATGACTTCACTATTCACTTTAACATTGGTAAAAAAAACAAAAAACAAAAGCGCATAACTTTTTAATAAAAATAAAAATAATTTGCATTATGATTTTCGTTATACATTTGTTTCCGAAACTGAAATATATTTGTTTGTCATGTGTTGCGCCTGTATCTTTGTCTTTACAGTTCTTTACCGTATAGCATTTGGAGATTAGATTCATTGGAAAAGTGGTATATTTTTTTATTCTAAAAAGCAAGCGAAAAAAAAGTTGAAACAAAAAAATTGTTTTACTGTAACTCTGTAAGCACTACTAAGCTCAGTCAGAGTCGAAATTTTTGAATTTGACTACTGGAGATGG
The DNA here is from genome assembly GCA_015478945.1 of Trachelipus rathkii. Lineage (NCBI taxonomy): Eukaryota > Metazoa > Arthropoda > Malacostraca > Isopoda > Trachelipodidae > Trachelipus > Trachelipus rathkii. The sequence goes on from JABUQX010113513.1 coordinate 53,863, forward strand.
AGTCAGTCAAAAAATTTTGTTTGAGTGAAGTCGGAGTTGAGTCAAAAAATTTTAAGTGGAGTCGGAGTCAAAATTTTTTGTTTAAGTGGAGTCGGAGTTGAAAATCTAAATTTGAATTTAAGGAGTCTGATTCAGAGTAAAAAAAATTTATTTTATGACTCTGCAGCCCTGTTTTAAAGACCTCTGACTCCATTTGGAGATCACTAGTTCCCAGCCCTCTCTGGCCAGAGTCCTATATTTTCAAAAAAGTTAACTAGTTTTTCATAACAAAATAATTATATTATTGAAGTAATAGTGGGGCATTTACTGAAAGACATTTATTTATTAAAACTGATTTAGACAAAGAAATTAAAATATTAAAATTTATTTTTAGTGTAGTATTAATAATATATATACAAATTTAACATTTTCAGAGTTATAATAATACATATTTATTTGACTATATTATTCCTTTTACTGCCAATTGACTTATTATACACAATTAAAATTAGATTCTGGTGTCATCATAGTAAAATGTTTTCAAAAAGTGAAGAAACAGCAAGATTTTAGAAGGAAGACATCAAGAAAGAAAAGGAGCAAACACAAATATGAAAGAGTTGCTAATAAAGCTCTGAAGAAGCAAGGATTTTGGGAAGAACAAAATGAGTGAAATTGTCAACTTTCAAGCAGTTGTAGTCATATAAAGAATATGTAATGTTTAAATTTTTATATTAAACTTTTTTTTTTTTGAAACTCAAAAATTGCAATTACTTAAATCCAAATTAATGTGTAATATCAATGATTATTAAAATGGACCATGAAGGGTATCAAAAGTAAATAAGATACATCATTTTGGAAATTAATTCATACAAGTTTAGAACTAGGCCTTTTGTCTTGATTATTGATTATTTAAAAAATTTTCATGTAATAGGACATCAGAATAGTTTGGTTTGTCAAGCGGACTTGTTAAAAGGCTTTATCTGGTTGGGAACACCCTTCATTTGTTTGACTCTTCAGCACCCAGTAGCTCAGTGTTTGAAGAACACTCCCCAAGAAAGCAACGTAAAGAACGGTTCGTAACTCGATTGGCGTCGAGAGACATGTGAGCCTTTTGTTCTTCCTGCGGATTTAGTTTCTTCTAATTCGGATGATAAAACGAGTACACACCTTCCTTCCTTAAATAGGGTTCTCTCTCTCTCTGTGAATGGCGGTGTTAACTGTAAAAAAAAAAAAATTAAAAAGCATTTTGGAAACCCAAATGACTATTTACATATCTTTCAGAAAGCTTTGATATGTGTGTTTGATTAAAATCTTGAATTTTAAGAATATCAAGTACAGAAACTGTAATAGAAACAACTATGAGCAACCAGCCCCCAAAACTTATAATCACAAACACAAAAAAAAATTTGACATTTCTTTAAATATTTTGTTATTTATTAAAATATGCTAATTGTGTATTGTTCTAAAACTAAGAGCTTTAAGAAACCAACATTTGAATATATATATATATATATACTATATATATTATATATTTAATATAATATATAAAATAAATGCGTATATAGTATATATTTTTATATATATATTATATATATATATTTATATATATAGTAATATATATATTATAGTATATGATTAGGTTTGACGAGTAGTATGTATATATATATAATATAATTATATATATATATATAAAATAATATATAATAAAGTATTATAATTAATATTATAATATATATATATATATATATATAAATATATATATAATATAATATAATATATTAATAATATAATATAATATATATAATATAATATATATAATATATTAATAATATATATATATAATATATATAATAATATATATATAATACTCACCTATATACCCCTACCCTATATACTAACCTACCTCAAAGTGTGGTATAATATGATGGTAGTATACATCTTAATAGTATGCTTTGGTAACATAATACCATCGCCATTACTCTAACCCTAACTACTACTATACCACCTTGACCACTAGTATCAACCACTTCCACCACCACTACTACTACCACAATTTCGCCACCAAAGCTGGCCGAGGGCGGGCCCAGAGGTCCAGCAACTCAGCGATGCCACATGTTCTTCTTTGGGGAGCAGTGGATACTCTGTTGTCTCTGGACGCATTCTGCAGCGTGGGGCAGGTTTGGGGATATTGGTTTGTGGCGATCTTGTTAGGTCCTGGGTCTATATTTTGTAATGCTGGGATGTTGTCGCACTTAGTTTAACGCGCGCGCTAGCATGTGGCTGCGATAGTTCTATGCAGGTTTTCTGTTTTTCATTTGAAACTTATGTGATGGATGTGTTGCTCTTAGTACCTTTCTATTGTGTGGTTCGGTTTCGCAAGATGTCTGCCGTCTGCGAATAGTGTGGACTGTTGTTTATTTGCAGTTGTATTCTGTGTTGAGGTGGGAGGACCGAGTTTAGGTTTCTCTTTGTAATATTTTCCAGTGGAGGATTCTAGAATTTTTCAGACACTTGTTTGTTTGGGCTAGATAGATATGGGACGGACGACTGGATTGAGAAGGTGTCGTCGGTTTTTGCGGCAGCAACTTGTGTGCGCTATCAGTCTCTATAGTGTATTTGTATGGGGAGAATTTTTGTTTCATTGTGGTAAGTGTAGTTGTTGGAGTGTGGTAATGGATTCTGAAGAGCTCTGATTTTTGTTAGGGTTTGTATAAATTATTTAGAGTTGGGTGTTTCGTATTAAGTGTTGGGAGCCGTAATGCTTGATTATGTAGTTTGAGTATTGGTGTTATGATTGTTTGAATGGTTATTGCTAGTATTTTTATATTGTTTTATGTTTGAATTTGCAATTATTTTTAGATAATTGTTTTTTGTTTGCTGATGTTATAGTGTTTGTGTGTGTTTTGAGAAGGTTAAATATGTGTTTATAGTTAAACTATATTTTTTGTGTTTTGTTTAGTGTTTTTGTTTAGCTGGAATTGGTCGCTGTTGTTTAAGATAGGATGTTTCGTGATGTGAGTTGGTTCTTGATGTTTGTGTTCGTGGTGGTTAGAGACACAGAGGATTTGCTGGAGATGCGGTCGATCATTCTGTTTTTATTTAACCAGGTTTGTAATTTTTATTGTTCTACGTATTTCTTGTGTTAGTTGGGTGGTTGTTTCTAGGTTTTGGTGAGTGGTTGCCTTACAAAACAAAACACACAACAAACACCAAAAAAAGGTCTTTATTTTTTATCTCTGTGGAGGGGATAAAAATTTTTTATCCCCTATACAATTTTTTGTTCTGTTTTACTGTTGGGCTGGTTCTGCTGAGAGAAATTTGCTCATGCTTCTTATTCTGTGTGTATCATGACTGTGTGTTTATGATTTCTTTACTTAGTTGTGTCTGGGACTCAGTGTCAAAAAGTTTTTGGGTTAGTGTCTACTTCTAATTCAGTAATTGTTTTTGGTGATAAGGGTTTTCTTGTTCAATCGTTAACTGATGGTTGGATGATGTTTGTGAGGGCTGTGGTGTTGAGTGCTGTTGTTTGTATCCGTTATTGGAATGGAAGTGTTTAAGTATGTATGGATTTATATTATAATTTAGGATGAGTCCTTTCAGTAGTTTGCTGAGTTTTTGTCAAATAGGATATTTGAATATGTATGAGGCTGGGTATTGGGTCTTCTGGTTTTAATTTGGGTTAATGATTGCTTTTTTCATTTTTTTGTGGGATGTGAATTTAGTGTTAAGGATTTGTTGAGATGATGTGAGAGATATCATTTGTTTTATGGTGATAGGTTTTTTAGGTTGTATGTTTGGATTATATTTTGGTTTGGTGCCCATAGGCTGGTGAGTTTTTTTGAGGTTTTGATTGCTTTGCGTAGTGTCTGCTGAAGTTTATTGGGATTTATATTTTGTTGTAATGTTTTGATTTTTTAATTTTTTTGATAGCATTTTTCTGTTTTTTTTTTTTGTTTCTGTTTTGTTTCCTTTTGTTTGGCTAATTTGTTGTTATGTTGTTTGGGTGTTAGAGGTTGTTTTTTATTGGGGTTGATTAGGGATTCATTGTGTGTTGTGGTATTTTGTTTTTTTGGCGTTATGTAGTGTTTTATTTGTTTTCCATAACTGTTGCAGTTTGTGTTTATGATGTTTTTTTGTTAGGTGTTTTTGAAGTTTGTGGTGGTGTGTTGGTTTTAGTGGTGTCGGTTATCTGAAGTGTGAGGTTGGTTATTTTGTGTGGTTTTGTTGGATGTTTGTTTGGGAGTGGTTTTTCTGAGTTGGTTCCTTTGTTTGATTAGTTTTTCTATTTCAGGGGTTAGTTTTGGGTTGTATTCTTTTAGGCATGTATTTATTGGCCGCTTTTGTTATTATGTGAGTGATGTGGTTTATGGCTTTGTTTAGAGTGTCTTTTTCCATTAATCTGTAATGTTCTGAGGTTGTTGTCCATGTATTGTGTGAAGTTTGCCCAGTCTGCTTTTTTTGGAATTGATGTATGTTTTTGTAGTTGTCTAATGTTTTTTGCTTTTGTATTTAAGGGAGATGATCTGAGTTTAGTTCTGGTAATGAAGACCATGTCAGATTTGGATGGATGTTAGGTGAGCAGAAAATTATGTTTGGTTAGGTAGGGGACTGGTTGTTGTGTAGAGGTAGTCTTGTGTGTTATTCTTTGTGGTTTAGTATGTTCAGTGTTTCTAGATGTGATAGTAGTTTCGTGCCTCTGTTGTCGCCTGTTTGGTATTTGTATAATGTTTCGTGTGTGCATTAAAGAATCCTGCTAGTATTAGGTTGGGGAGTTTTGTTACAAGAGATAGGTTGGGATCTAGATTGTGCTGACAGTATGGAGATGTTTGGTGCGGAATATGTGTTTATGATGTAAGATTTATTACTTGATTTGATTGTAACCGATTGTGTTTTTATGTTGTTGTTGTTTATTGGTGTTGTAGTTTGTGTTGAGGAATTTGAATATGTTATGGATTTGTGTATCAGGGAAGTAGGCTATGTTGAGGTGGATCTGTTACCTTGTATATTGAGTCATATTTGTAGAAAGTGGGTTTTGTGATGCTTGTGGGAGGTGCGCTTCTTGAATTATTGCTATGTGGATGTTGTGAGTGTTCATGAAATGTTCAAGTTCTCTACATTTGTTATAGAGTCCATTGATGTTAAATTGGAGTATGTTTATAGTATCGGTAGTGGGGGTGGTTATGCTGGGTGAAGTACAGATTTGACATTTCCAATTGTGTCCCGGATTTGGTAGTGTGTCATATGAGGAGCAGGCTAAGTGTATCCAGCTATGGCACAGGGAGCACCTCACAGAGTTTCGTCTGACGATTTTTCTGCATATAGGGGATGTCCAGACCTGAGGACCTGGGTTCTGTTCGATGTCTCTGGCTAGTTTCAGTAGGGAGGGGAGTGCTGGTCCTTCCCCTTCCTTTTGCGAAAATTCTTGTTGCGGCTGGAGAGAGTGACGTTTTGATGGAATTGGCATCTGAGGTTTGGCTGTTTTCGCTGGGCCCCGGGATCGTCGTCCCGAACAGTGGGGAAAGCAAGCTTGTCCCAGTGAACCTGCTTCTTCCGGAGAGTAGGCAGGTGGGGGAGGTGAAGAGCTCTTGAACCCCTCGAACCATCGCAATGCAGATCGAAAGGATTGTGATTTCACGGACGTACACGTGGCTCTTCCTGAAATATATATATATATATATATAATTATATATAATTATAAGTATATATATTATACTATATTTATATACTATATATATAGATATATATATTATATATATAATATTATATTATATATAGTATATATTAATATATATATATATTATATATAATATTATAATACTAATAATAATATATATAATATCTATATAATATATATATGATAAGATATATATATATATTATACTCTTTCTTTTACAAAAATCTTTTTCATCATCGCATGCAGTATAGACTATTTGCAAGGAGTCTGTTTATTCTTATAATCTCATTACCTCGTTTAGTAATGACATTACTGTTGTGAAGAGAAAAGATACCAAGAAAGTATGTGATATTAAAAAAGTTAAACACAATTGAAGCGATAATTACTGATATTACTACTATATAATACGCAAGTGAACAAAAGAGTAAAGGATAAAATCGTAAGCAGAATATCAACTAAATCAGTTACTAGTGAGCATATTATACAAATTACGTGAGATGATTGAAATAGGCATCACAAATCTAGCACAGCAATAGAAGTATTCTCCCATAAGCAATTGATAACAAATACAGTAGCATTCTTACGTTCATCTACTTTGATTATAATTGGTACTACTTATATTGTTACTTGTGAAACATTGTTTATGCGTATATGTGCAGAAGTTTTCTCTTTGGTGTGCTGAATGAAAAGAAATTAGTCAAAATGATATTTTTCTCAAATTAGGATGGTGAATGACAATATAGCATAAAGAAGATTTTATCTCTCTTACTCAACTAATGTAGATAAGTACTTGTCAACTTTATTACATGATATAAGGATCTAAGTCCATGAGAGTGTTGATAGATACAACTAAGTCGAAGTATACAGCAATTAGAAGAGTTTTGAGGGTGACTAAATATTTTAACAGTAAAGAGATAGATTCTTGTTGAACGCTATTTATTCATTAAAACGCAATCTATGTGGAGCAGACGTTTTCGTCATCACGCGCTTCATAAGAAGATAGAATAACACACGATCAATTAGCACTCAATATAATATAGACAGGGCCACTTTAGAGTAATCACTAGAATTATATATGTCTAAATGATAGAAATTATGAATGACAGAGCATGAAGTCTATTAGAAATTAATTTTATAATAACTATTAAATGAAAAGACCTTACTTCGTAGCAAATAACAAAGGAATTAACTAAGATTCACACGATTATCTTAAGCAGGGGCTAGCGGATGCTCTCGGCATAATTATATTCTTCTCGCTTCGACGTCCATTATTAAAGTTACTCAACGAGTACTAACCGACATCCGGCATCATAGCTATTATAAAACACTTTATCCCAGCGCTCCTACCTCCGCGGCGGTGAGCGCACGCATTCTCTCGGCAAAACTTACACGGTCGCATCTCCGTAGCGTTTAAAATCCTTTATAGGATCACTTTTACCTTTCATTTTGCATTTCTACAGTAGGTATCCGCTTCGAAGCATCGACTCCGTATCCCTTAGTTATATTCCCCACTTACATGTCAATGAGAAATCACTTAATCTCCTTACGCTGATACAAAGATTTTAGATAGATGCATGGCGTATCCGATTTTTTAGAATGTCTTTATAATGAGTATACTCCTTTATATTAACTTTGAATCTTAAAATAACTTAGATGATTTATCTTTATCGAAAAAAGATATGATACTTTTAATGTACTTAACTCTAGACAATAGTGAATAATAATCTTTCAGTCCTATATTTCATACTCAATTCCTCTATCTTGTGAGACGTGATCTGAACTGCCGTGGTATATTTACTCCTTAATAATATATTTAATTTTATTACACTCTCTCTGGATAATATTTTACGCATAAAGACATTTAAATCTATATTGTGGCTGTCTCTAGCTTATTCCCACATCGCATTATAAGCTTATTAAAGAATTATATATCCCCTGTGTAACTTATAGCAAAGAATCTCCACATCGGGCCATGAACATATATATTTATATTACTCATAGTTACTTATTCCTCTCTCCAAACGAGTGGTTTTTTACTATTATGTATAATATAGAGATTTTATTATAGTATATCCTAATTCCTACTAACGATTTATACACATAAACCATTACTCTAAAATATAACGAACCATTTAATTGAATATCTAAAGCATACAAAAATTGTATGTACTGAACAATATCATTTTTGTAGTATTAAAAGCAATAGCATATTGCTACATAGTACAGTAATAATTCTCAGTTCAAATATGTACATCAGGATAATAATGTAGGATTTTAATAGGATCTTAATTCACTATACCTATAATAATATATATACTATATATATTCATTAATATATTGTGCAGATTTTCGAAGATGACTTTTCTTGTGAGGTGAGACGTGTTGGCATAAGAATCTCACTGTCGTAAACTACTGCACTCATATTACTCTCAGATAACTGATGACATACTACCTGTGTATATCTTGTTGCATGATCTACTATCTGCTAACAGATGGTAAATGTGTGTGTGTTTTTGTAGGTTTGCAGATATGCGAAATAGGCATTTATCGCGGATGAGGTTAATATACGCAAGTGTGAGAGGGATATCTGCATTAAATGTATACTTAGATGCGCACAAAGTTGCAACTGAATGGTACCAATCTGAGTCTATAGATTGGTCAGATATTACCTATATTCATAATGATTTAGATGAACGTTGGCAGGCGAGTATGCGTTGTGCACAATTTGCTCCAATTCGTATATCTGGATTTGAATTGTGTCAATTATAAGTCTCCATAAATAGATACGCACGTTGTCCAATTACTTTATGCATAGTTTTCAATGGAGTGAGCCGATGATCTGCTGTGGTTATATAATGATACTCTCTAACTAAGGTTCGGTACAGGGTAGTACAGGAGGAATATGTAGATCTTATATAGTAGAGGTTTATTTTATGATAGTGTGTCTTGTAGTCTATCATTGAATCATTTTATTAATCAAATTTACATTAAAACGGAGATGTAGTATGCTGATTACTCCATTTGGTTGACAGAGTGCGGTTCTGCATTACTGAGACGGTGTGTGATATATCAAGCGATACGTTTAGTAGTCGAGTAAGAGGTTGTCGTTGGTACTTCAAATCAGTCTTCATATGAAGGTCTCTATCATAGCATATTTGTGAGTTGACAAATAGAGGCGATAAGAATAACTAACAGTTCTTCATCATTTACGCGATTATTTATGAAAGTACTTATTTTATTCATTCTTATTCAGGTCTAGTAGATTTACCAAGTAATATAGGCTATGTGCATCTGACGCTTATCATACTGTGGATATTTAGACTCATAAATAATGAGCATACGGTAGTTTATGTCGATTTATCATATGCAGTAGTTAGTATTGGTACGGCTTTTCTGAAAGGGAATCAAAAGTATGTATGACGTATATGTGTAGCGCTCGCCTTATAGATTATACCTAGAGTGTCACTCGGATGATACTGACCTAGGTAATAAATAGTCCGGATAGATCTAGTGGCTTGTGTTTATAGTCTCCTTGTGTGTATTTATCAATGTTGTATTATTGGGATGGTAATACTGAAAGAATTCGATTGGTGGTCTTGCATGGCAGAAAATGGGTGTCTAGAAGATCGTTAGTAATGAGCGAATGGAGTCGAAGCCGTAGCACACCCTAATTTTCAATTATTTATTGTCTGATGATGCCACTCCTAACTCTTGGTTCATAGTGGGCGAATCTGAAGTAGACGTTGAGTAGTTGATTGGTATGGAGATGATATTTGTTTGACAGGTATATAAAATTGGAGTAGTAGTGTGTATTTGAATGTAAACGTAGTTCACGATTTGTTACGGTTCATGGTTTGTGAGATGATGTACCATCCTCTCTCTCAGAATTGTGAATCAGTTAGTGTTTGTATCAGATGATGAAGCAGCTGGTCACAGATGTTCTTGTGTTTTATTATAGTTTTATTTTAGAGTTATGTGTTTGACTGAGCAGCGGGGCCGAACGTCGTGATGCCAGACATCGTCTTGTACAGCCTTCGAGTGGACTTATTTTATTTCTGTGAATCCGAGCGTTTACCTGGGCTAATGCTTAGTTCTTTCCCTTAATCTAGGGAGGAGGTCTTTTATTTACCGCTATCCTGCGAATTAACGTCGACGGAGACGAGCAAGACCCAAGGAGGGCGAAACGTTGAGACAGTGGCTCAGCATTGCAGGTAAGCGTTGCCTGCGTTGCGCAGCATTAATCGTTGGTCGAGGATCTGTAAAGTGTTGAGCTCCAAGTAATTCTTGTGAGTGTGACGCTCAGTGCTAGTACGTTACATGTTAGCGTAGTAGTTGTTGACCTCTCTGTCGACTAATGTATGCGCTACCAGTGTGAGGAGCATGGCTCTTTTGTAATAAGTAGAAGTTATAGATCTTATAAAAATTCAATGTGTTTCAGATGGACATATCTTCGCGTACCATGGGCATACAGGTGTTAGTATAAATGACATTAATAAAGTGAGAACGATAATAGTAATCGACACAGCTATTAGCAGAGAGTACAGGATAGTATGTAGTTATGCAAGAAAGTGTATTAAGTATAATGAGTAAGATTATATGCAAACATCCTTGTAGATAGCAGTCTATATTGTTCACAACTGGACTTAGAATATCGGCACATAGTAACATGAAATTCGTCAGCTTGGTTAGTACACGGATCATGTACTATATCAGTACGCATGAGATATGTGTGAATACTCGTACCGGCTGGGACGTGAGATCTATCCTGAATGTAGTATAATGTGGATATTGAGTCAGTGTATACGAAATGTCTGAAGTGAGAGAAAATGTGAGTTTGGCAGGAGCGAGATATAATTAGAGTGCTAAATATGGAGAGATATGCTCAGCGGTTTTTGTAATTGGTACGTTAGAGCTATTCATGATGTAGGTCCCACTCCTTGTGCACATTGCATTCGTGGATTAGAACCCTATCCTTATCTATTGACTGACTATTCACCGATAGTGGAGGTTTTGTCGTCGCCATTGAATAGGTTTCAAACATGCATTGCTACACTAGTAGTGTAGAATTACTATCTGTCATGTGACTCGAGCTCTCTACTAATTATATGGATATCAGTAGAGAGTGGCTCTAGGTTAACGCATATGGCACTCCCTTCTCATCATTCAGTCACGTATTGTTATGTATCTCCTCTGCTTATATCTCTGTTTCGATGTTCTTCTGACATCTACTCTAGCTACCTTTTACCCCATACTCTATATGTGGTCCAATAAGTAGTAAGGTGATTGCACAAGATAAAAGTAAAGAATGAGTCAACTATAATTTGATTCATTAGGTGTATTATATAATATTAGTTTTAATATATTTTATTTGCAATTCATATATATTTTTATAATTAACTCTTGCTTCTCTATACCATAAGTCCTTCATCATATTAAGTGAGATATTACTAGTATTACATTATATGGTTATTTATGAATTGTTACCTTATATATATCATACTTTAATATATTTTTATTTATTATATTATAATTAGCGGAATTAAAGTTTCCTGTCACGATACTCAGAAACATGATGTGTCTGGTCACTCTTGATTCGCATACCTTCTTATTGTTATATTTAGTATGTCTGCCGCTCTCGATACTATTGATACTTTAGATCTAATTATTTTTCATAGATAAAGTCAGTATCAGGTCTATGTAACTAGATTAGAGGACATGATTGGGTGCTCTGCAGGCAAGCTCAGACAGAGGGCGAGGTCCGGCAGCTGTCGCAAACAAAGGTATCTCGTCGATTAGTGTTATGCGATCAGTTAATTGTGTGTGCCCAAGTATACAGTTAATATTTTTATACAATTAAATAGTATCCTTAAGGTGAGTAAGATTTGCAGAAATCTAATAGTTTATAGACCTCTCTGGATTATGTCCTTGTGTTTATGTCAAAATATTCCATACCTCAGTTGGCAGACTCATTGGAGCTCAGGTGACAAAGAGTTTTCGAGGCTACTAGCTTTCTGGCTCAAAATATTAACATAGATTAGCAAATTTATACAAGAGAGTTCTCTTAACTAGCCTACAATACTAGAAGAATCAAAAATATATGCAAGAAAGAGACCTCAAATTAATACAGTCAATAAGTATTATTATAAATAACATAACAGCGCTATGTACTCATAACATCGACATAAATATAAATATATACTCTTTAAGATTAGAATATCTACTTCTCACTACTCAAATTCTTAATAATAATCTACAATTATTTTGAATGCAAAACATTTTAAGCACTTTCATCATTAGTATCTCGAGCGACTATAATGAAGTACTATATGTCCTTTTTGAGGATCTTTATCAATTTCCTACTTAACCTACACTATTGAATACGCTCTCATCTCTCTGACTGATGTAAGTAAGTGATGCTGATAATATTTGCCTCTGCAAGCACTGTATTAATATAATGAAAACCTTTGACCCATTATTCAAGTCCTCCGCGATGAAAGGATTCTCTTAACTGTAGCAGCATACTTCTATGTATCTTTCGTAGAGCCTCATCTCCTCTTTCACAGTCTGCAAAAATTTGAATTATCTATATTTATATATAATAACATTCTTAGATTATATTGAGATCAAGCTTTCTCGTGATTGGACTGTCTCTTTCATAGTCTCTCAGATGCTCACGGTTCTCTCTAGGTGTGATTCCTTATGAAGTAGTGAATGAGATGTCAATGCAATATCGGCCATGAACTTATCAATATAGATCGTATACTATAAATCCAAATCCTCATCTTCAGGTGTAGTATTATTTTGCTGATAAAAGCCACCATCATAAGTCTACATATCAGTGACCTGTTTGCCAGGTACATCAGTATGCAAATAGACTCTGGCTCCATCTATCTCTTATTTCTTTATTTTATTATTCTTTTTATTTTATGAGTCTCAACGCAAGTCTACACTTCTAGGTCTAATATTGCTATATACTGCGCTCTACGCGTATCACTATAATTATATTTATTTATAATTGACTAATTATCTAGATAAGCTGCGATATATTCACCGTCTCGGATAAGTTGATCAATTATTAATATGTTAGTTGCATGCTTCTTTTCATTTTGGCCATGACTTAAGGAAAATTGCTATTCTTCTATTAGAATCCTTTGGTCTTATATTTGTATGTTTATTTTTGTTTTATTCCACCTTGAGTTTAGCTTATCTACATCTCAATGAATAAAAACAGCGTCGACTTGGGTCAGAACGGTCCATACTATCTCATAAGAGACTTTAAGTGTGGTTTTAACGACCCGAGTAAATAATGAATATCCTCACTCTAACGCAAATATACGACTCGCATGTCAAGACTTAAGACCACGCAGGCTTCAAGATAAGAGGGAACAGCTTCTAAAATTGTGACTTGAATTATTATCAAGTACGATTAACAACGGAAATGATACAATGGATAATATGACGAATTTGTTCCACAGATAACTGAGAAGGTGATGGCAGTGAATAGAAAAGAAGCACCGCAGCAGACAAGTCCTCAGTCTGGGAACAGTCTAGATCTAACATCAAACTAACCAACTCAAAAGGAGTCTAGTCTTATACGACGCAGCTCCCCTCAGCTACTGTGATGTGACTGTGTTCATCTATCTATACATCTAGTGTGATGCTGTTCATAAGTTAGAGGATGTAGTACGTACGAGCAGATTTGTGAATATTATTCCCTCGAGTCACTCTAGATCCAGACATTTTACTTTTACTGCCAAGTTAGCCTATAGAAAAGTAGAAATGAGGAGAAAGAGCAACACAAACACTCGTAACTGCGAAATCAAAGCTAATTTAAAAAGGCATCAAAAAGGCAAGAAACTAGAAAGAGTAGGGAGTGTTAAATAAAGTCCTTTGGTTCTCTCATGACTGGTATATCGACTATCTCCAAAAACGTCCGATGGTTATACCAGAGCTCCGCCTCCCGAGTTACCTGCACAGTATATGTAGTGAAGACTAGTACTCTATTTCACCAAGGGACCGGGTGAGACCACTTGTATGTTGGTAGGGGGCAATTGAAATGTATAACTTATATATGAGTTGTTAAAGGAAAAATGCTCGACACTACTCAAATACTTAGTAACGTCCCATGTTTCTCTGTTATGTGACCGCGCCCATAGACTATAATACCGACTCGATTCGATTGACTGGTTTGCAAGACATCGTTTTTTCGTTTTAGAGTTTACAGGCGGAGAGTCCCTGTTTAGTATGATCTCAAGGAGAGACGAGAGTATACCGTCGAAGATAGATAGAAATAACGTAATCTAGTGTGTAAGAAGAAACAATTTATAAGACTGAGTAGAATTTAACGCTAGACACTCTAGTTGGAAGTTTATTGAACATTGAATCATAGAGTGATCTCGACATATATGGTGCACTCTTGAGACGACCCAACCATGAGAATACTCTATCAGCACCACTAGCGCGAGCAAAGCATAAAGTAATAGGAAAGGATATTTGTAAAACGCAGACAAATTTTAGAAGTAAAATAGAGGGAGCAGAATGAGTAATATGTATGTGGAACTGCCGTTATATGACTAACAAGAAATATTTCTAAAACATCTTAGCTGAGTTAAAGAGATAAGTCAACTGACACATAGTTGGATACGACGTTAGATACAAGTTTGCACAGGATGATTTGATGCAAGTACAATTTTGGATGATATAAAGACTCAGATAACATCTTAAAGAATTTTGTAAGAGAGATAAATTACAGAAACAACGTAGAGGAACACAACAACTATTAGACTCAGAATAAGAAGTCGCTCCTTCAGCCCTATCAACGACATGAACCGGCAATCATGACATTGATTCATGTACGATCTCGATTGAAATTGGAAAGCTATAAGGACAACTTGAGGGTGACGAATAGACAGTAAGGTTATGAGGCAAAGAGAATTAAGAGAAACCCAAAGTGTGACAGTTACTTGTGAGAGCATATTTAAGTGTTCAATGTGCAATACCCGAGTACAGAAGGGCTTTGAGAAATCATGTTCAACGCGCCACACACGCAATGTGCTTCCCTTATGTTCTAGAGGGCTGGCACAATACTGATTAAATACTACTTGTTTTAAATAGAAAGTATATCGCCAGTAGATCTCGAGCATGAAGGCCTACTTGGTAATCAGAAGTATGAGAGAAGATGATTCCAGATCTCATAAGAAGTTTAGCAGGTTGAGAATGGGATATTCACAAATCTTAAATAGAATACAAGTAGCAAGCTCATAGGGCTGATATATTGGAGGAGGGAGTCAGTCATAAGCAGCATATAAACTTTTTATCTGGTGAGCAAGTGGTGTGGCTATACGCGCTTCTCCAACCTCCATCCGAGTGGAAACGTGCTTCAGTTTTGAATGTTCAGCAACTATAGTTGAACGAGGTCATCTCTTGGCCAGAACGAAGCACACAATGCTGCCAACAACTCGGAGAGGTGAATCTAACGCAGACCAGAGCCACACGCCTTCACCTTAAACATTTCATAGATTTCAGGATGTACTCACTGCTATTCAGCGAATCTAAATGAAAGACAGAGGCTAACAAGAGCAAGTAGGACACCTCATAGTAGAGGAGCAATTAGGGGAGATCACAGGATCGTTCAGGGGTGAATTAGTAGAGATAAAGTTAGGAGGCCGAAGTAATGAGTCTGCCTCTCAGTTGGAGTAACTAATAACGAATTCACAGCGCGAATAGAGGAGGGAATTAAGGAGATTTACAAGCACGTTTTAGAGAATGTTTTTGCAACGCAGGCCATGAGAGATGTGTGTCAGTAGGAGTACAAGCGAGGTCAGCCGCGATTTTCAGTTTAATGAAATAGTCTCGTGTCTGGGTGGTCGCCCGCGCTCTCGAAGGCTCTCCCAGGGTTTCTTACCTAACCTTTTTAGAGAACAAATTATATAATATATATTATATAATAATACTATATATATATATACTATATATATTAGTATATATTCTATATATATATAGTATATATATTACTGATATGATACCATATATATATCAATAATAATTATATTATACTATATTTATACTATATATACATAGTATATATATATTATTATTATTATTATATATTATAATGGGTGCCACCGGAAATGTTTTGATAGCAAGGGGTGCGCGCACCTCATTTTGAAAGCCACTGCTCTAAGAGCCTTCTGCAACTAAAAGATTGTAGTAGTATGATTGGGGCTCCGACTTCAACTTCTTCTCATCTGACAGTCAGGGGAAGAAATCGAAACCCTCGAATAATTATAAACACCCATACTTTACAAACAAAAAAATTTCCAAAAAAAACTGACTGCAGGAAAATTTGTATAGAGAACAGATTTTAGCCAACTGACATAAAATTCCATGAAAAGAAGGGAAGAATGTTAACTGAAAATAAATATTTTTTCGACAATCTTTGTTAGAATCTTTCCAGAACTGAAGATCTGATAGTTTTTAAGATAAGTTCTTTTTGAACTAGGACTTAAAATGAACAACGCTAACAGAAATCTGGTCGGAGTCAGATAGTTCACCAGTTTCAGGAATCCTCCTTGTAGAATTTTCTCAGATGAAGATGAAGAAGTCAATTTAACAGATAATTGGAAAATGGAGCATGCGAAAAGCGATCTGAAAAACTAAAAAGACAATACTACTAGTAAAAGACATCCCTAAATGTCTTCTAGAAAAATAAAAGGCTGAATTCCATAAGTCATTAGATGAAATAATAAATCGACCGGAAATAAAAGTTAACAGTTAAGAGGCAATCCCTAGCTAATTCTAAAATTTTGCAAGATGCCGCCTTGCATAAATTACAACTTTGCCTCTATTTTAATAGCATTGTCATGTATAATAGAATTGCTATTAAAAATAATAAAAATCAGATCTAAGGGACATTTAAGGAGGATTTTATTGATGAAGTTTAATTTTTTAAGAACAATTGTTTTAAATAATTTATATTATATATATCAGGCAGGTCAAAGAGAAATTATTTTAAAATTAGGAAAAAATGGATTAATATATATATTAATTATATATAATATATTATAATATTATATATATATATAAATATATATATTTATATATATATTAAATAATATATATAATATATATCATATCAATATAAGTTATATATTAGGGATGTACCGATAGTATCGGTACCGGTAGTATCGGCCATTTTTGATGGTTTCGGTATCGGTATGGCATACTATCTACTTTTTGGGTGAAAATTATGAAACTTTAGATGTCATAATAATCTAGTTTCGATTATAGAAGCAGTACGTAAGTTATTGTTTTTTTTTTCCTCGTTTCCTTTTAACTTAGATTTTTAGCGTTCTCCAACCCTTGGTCTTAGCGCAAATATATTATTTGGAGAGCCATTAATTATAATTATTGTACAATTTAATCTACTTTTTGAGTTGATCAATAGATTTTTTTTTTTTTACGAATTCGTGAGAGCGTGTGAGAGTGCGTGAGTGTTTTTAACTTTCTGGATTATTCATATTTTAAGATATTTGCTGAAATAGGTTTTTTATCGTTTTTAAAATTTAGGTTTTAGCGTCCGAATAAATTTTCCTCATCTCTCCTTTGGTTTTGTCTATGTTTCTTGGTTTTTTTTTTTTTTTTTTTTTTTTTTTTTTTTTTTTTTTTTTGATTGATTGTCGTGTATGATAGCAGATTTGCACAGGCGTGGCTTTCTTTTGACTTTACCAACATCAATGGCTTGCCCTCTAACTCTGCATCCATGGATACTATCTCTCTAACTCTGAAACCTAATTTATGCTCTTGTCTGAGACCCAGATGGCTAAGAATCATCCTTCAACTCGTTTAATATCACTATTTAGACTTATTTTATTCGTTTAGAAGTAGATATGTTGCCTTTAATAAACATTCCTATAACACGTCTCAAGAATCTCGATTCTCCTAACTTCGATGTTCTGGGCTTAAAATCTTGCTTCCTTCTACTACAAATTCTTAGCTTTGTCGGTCCTAACGAAAACATCCAGGGCCTGGGATTACGATGCACGAAAACTGAGATTCCTCATTCCAAATTACGAGGTCCCGTGTAGCATCTGTAACAAAACTGAATTGTTGGGTTCCTTCGTACTGATTTAGTTGGGAGGAAGCCGAATCATTCAGTATCTTCTCGGATTCTCGAGGCACTAATTAAAAGAACCTACACACATTCCGGATCGTCCCAGCCGATTTTTGAACACACTTGACCTATGTTTCACCAATAGTTCTTCTCTCTATAAATACACCACCTTCGCTCCTATCGGTAAATCTGACCACAACCTTATATCACTCAATTTTACCGGTTTGTCTCCAACATAGCCAATTTGCCCTATGCAGCTTGTCTTGCACTTTGAGCGGGCCGATTGGGGGCATTCGTTGCTTCTACGCTAACTGTAACTGAATTACTGCTTTGACTCTTAAGAGGCTTCAGATTCTGCCGATAAAGTTGGAACTGTAATGTTAAGATGAGCAGTGTTCATTCCTTCTTGGACTAAATCTTTTCTCCTCAAAATCCATGGTTCCCGACTGCTTGTTCTTCTGGCCATTTCAGGCTAGAGAGCCATACTTATCGGTTGGTGTGAAATAATTCTGGTTTAACCCTCACTCTTAGTCAATCTTCATTCCAGCTTAGATAATCGTTGCAGGATTACTCTTCGACGAGCAAAGCGGATCAGAAAAAGAAGACTACGATCGTGACTATTCTACAAGATACTATGAAAAACAGATAGAAGTTTGTCTCTATCCTCTATGGACCAGGAAGTATTATCCCTGCACGGATGTTTACTCATTGATGACGTTCAATTTCAAGCTTGGAAAGAACGCTCTCAAGAAGAATTTTTCCACACCTTTAATACCCTGCTCGATGGCCGCAACCAAGTACATTCGAACCATGGATTTTTGGGAGTAAAAAGATTTAGTCCAAGAAGGATTAATGAAACCTGCTCATCCCATT
>JABUQX010113513.1:77500-84565 GCA_015478945.1 Trachelipus rathkii
TATAGTGAATAGTAGTGATGAAATATAGTGTAGAGCTTTTAAATATTAATATTAAATCATAGTAGAATAATAATAATAATAATTAATAATTAATAATATAATATAATAATAATAATAATAATAATATAATAGTATTATATTGAAAATAATAGTTGATTAGTAGTGATTGATAGTGAAATATAGTGAATTTGTTTGAAATATAGTGTTTAGCTTTTTAATAATAATATTAATAATGATAATATTACTATCTGTATATGCGTGTGTATATATTATGTATTTGTATATATATGTATTTGTATGTATATATATTTTTTTTTATATTTATACAAAAAGCCCCTGGTAGCTCAGTGGTAGAGCACTCGCCAAACTAAGCAGTGGTCCCAGTTCGGCAACTGGTCGGGCAGGAGAATGGAGCCATTCTCTCCTTGGGCTTGGCTCCGTCCTCCTCGGACGTTAATTGAGTACACCTCTACTCCTAGATTAGGGCTCTGCCCGTGAGCGGTGGGTTTTAAAAAAAAAAAAAAAAAAAAATTTGTACCATATGTAAATACAATGATCATAACACTGATGAATGCTACTGGAGAGAAGGAACATTTAATTTAATTAAATGTAGTATATATTTGTAAACATAATAATCATAAAACCAAAGATTGCTCTATTGGAATAAAAAATATATTAATGATGTGTTGAGAAATGTAAAAAAGAAGGCACTTATGAAAAAATTGCTAACAGAAAATAAACAGATAGAAGAAACACAAAAATTTAAAGATGGTTGTTTTGTATTTGGAAAAACAGGGTACAAAATATTAAAAGAAATATTATTGCCTTGTAAAATCGAAGAAAAGAGTTTTGATCTAAAAATCAATGTAATAGAGGGTGACATACCTATATTACTTGGTAAATCAGCTATGAAAAGAATGAAATTAAAGATTAATATTGAAGGATGGAATGTTGATATTCTGTGATTTGACCTGTGACGTCAGAGTCTAATTTGATGCCGCCATAGTGATGATCTTCATGCCTTATTTATAATTAGAAAAGCAAAAGAAAACATGAAACAATTAGTCAATTTAAAGATTATTAAATTAAAAAAACAGATAGAAAAAGAAAATTTTGAGAAAAACTACATAGACAATTTGCACATTGTGGAATAGAAAAATATATTAAAAACAAAGAATGCTTAATTGAAAAGCAAGTGGTAAATGAGAGGATTTTTGGAAATAATGTAAGAAAAAGATTGGAGCAAATTGATGAGAGAATGTTGAAAATGTAAGAAATATAAGATTTTAAAACTTCATCAAGCCAGTGGTAGGTTGCCGATTAGCAAGTAAATTTGAACTGAAATAATTCATGGATATGCATGGCATTTTGAAAATAAAATTTTTAGTGAATGTGTAGATCATGCAACAAGATATACACAGGTAGTATGGTTAAAAAATGAAACGAGTAAAGTAATTATAGAAAGGTTAATTGAAAAATGGATTATATATTGTAGGATAGTCCTAATGCACTGATTATGTCTGATATTGCAGGCAATGGAGAAATGAAGATATGGAAACATTTACTACAAAAATGAATATCAGATTAATGAGTACAGCGGCAGAAAGCCCATGGAGTAATGGTTTATGTGAAAAGGTAGTAGGATTGGATTACTTAAAAAATCATTATACAAGTTAAAACAGGAAGGACATGACAGAAAAAATAGTATGGCATGGACAATTTTTGCTAAAAATGGACTAGCAAATTACTTGGGATATGCACCAAATCAACTTGTTTTTGGAAGAAATGTAGGAATACCAAACATAATAGATTGTGATAATGTAATAATAAGTGAAAAGAGAGATACTGATGACATGATTAAAGAATTATTAGAAACAATAGACCATGCTAGAAAAATACATACACCGTATAGGGTGATTCAAAATTATGGTAAAAATTTTTGGTAACTGATTTAATTAATTCTAATTTTTATAAAAGTTTCCTATAAAAGGACTATGACGTAATGTGCTTAGTTTTCCGTCTGGCTGTCTGTATGTGTTTTTTTACTAAATATTTTGTATCTACGAAACCAAGTAGTTTACAAACCCTATATTTGGGATGAGTACTGTTGTGTGTAGTGCTAATGACAACAAAAAGAAGTATCAAATTTACTATAAATTTAAAAATGGAGAACACTTTAAATAATTTATTTAGGTGGACATTCCATGAAAGCGGATGACTTAGGTTAAAATGTTAAGGAACCAAAAAACACCTATTGTTGTATGCAGAATCAAATGGTATAACATTTAATAAATTATGACTATTAATATGGGAGAATGTAAATTTTAGTAATTGGAAACATCTCCAATTTAAATAATAACAACTCTTCCACAAAACTAGCTACTGCCATCCATTAAAAATATTCAGTACAACTTATAAAAAAAGACTAATAACTTATTGTAATACAACAATAATACACTGAGTCTGTTTGTGGCAATTCATTTACAACTGTAACTCACTTGACTGTGTGTTTCTCTTACGTTATTTCTTTTGTTATTGAATATGGATTCGTAATTACCATGTGTATTCATACTCTGAACTAGCTGGCATGCATCTAATGTATGGATGGCACGCTGCAATAGTTCTGCAGCAAGACGTTTGTAAAAAGAGAAATATCCCAATCGAATTTGTTCAAGAGCAAGGATTTTTGCCACTATTCATCAACGCCTGTCTGAAACAGGGTATTTTCAGTCCAAAGCACACTAATGCAGGCAGACCCCTACCTAGTAGGACTGTTGATTTAGATTTTAGAAGAATTAGTTCTTAATGAAATTTCTGAGCATCCTGAAAAGAGCACATGAGAATTGTCACTACAGTTTAATTCGAACCAATCTAGTACTTGGAGGTTACTACACGAGCAACAGTTACACCCATACCACGTCCATCAGGTTGCATTACTCTGATTGCCACGTGGACTATGCTCCTCGGTTGTTATTTTGTCAATGGTTTTTGAAACAATGTATTGACCAACTTAACGAAGGTTTTATTTACCGACGAGGGTCACTTTACAAGAACAGCTATCGTGTTAAGTTCATAACGAACACATTTGGGTAGACGAGAATCCTCATGCCATTAAACAGAATCGTTCACATCAGTAGTTTTCAGTAAACATATGGGCAGGAATTTTACATGATCATGTACTTATGTTCGAGCTTCCTCAAAGGCTTAATGGCATAATCTTACTTAAAACTTTTTAAAACCATGAGCTCTGTACCTTGTTTGATGATGTACCTCTTCAGTTGCGCCTAGGGTTGGGATTAAAAAAAAAACGTTCGTTTTTTTAAAAAAAAAAAACACAAATAAAAAAAAAAAAAAAAACAAAGGCCAAAATTTTTTGTTTTTTTTTAATTACTTTTTTTTCATATATATCAAGTCTTTTTAGGGTATTTAGCATTAAAATACAGTAAATACAATATGTTAAAAGAGGGATGCAATATATAAAGTAGATTTTAGTACTTAGTAAAGTTTTATTTGTGCTCTAGGGCATATAACTATTTACATTTACATTTATCTGAATATTATTATTATTATGTATTTATTTTATTATTATTTATATTATTATTATTATTATTTATTAATTATATATATTTTATATATATATATATAGATATATATATATAATATTAGTATAATTATATATATGATATATAATATATTTATATTATTATGAGTATATATATTATTGATATATATATATATATAAGCCTAGCTAGGAAAGCCCAGCCTTACCCCCCCCCCCTCTGTACCATTAATTTAGTAAGACTCCTCCACAGTCAGCAAAAATTCCACCTATAGCTCACGGGACTTGCGGCGGACCCTCACTATGGTTAAATCGTCATGCAAGTGTTCATCCTTGGCAAGGTGGGCCACAACCATACCCCCTCAGAAACCCCGCCATTCTCTCATATTTATGCACCTTTATTCTCGCCTCTGCCAAACTCACATTTCGAGTCCTTGAGACACTCTTTACTGGACTCAGAACTTTTTCTTCGAATCTCCCAAGCGGTCGCGTTTTTCCCACCCCTCGCCAACCTATACAATCGCTTAAAAACCGACATCAATCATCCTATTCCACATGACCAAACCATCTGAACATATTTTCACACTTATTCTCTTGTTTACCCATTTCTTCACACCACACAACTTTCGAATACGTTCATTCCTCATTTTTATCAATTCTTTCTCACATAGCATGCCCCTAAGATTGTCATCTGAACACATTGAACTTTAGATCTACACTTCTTATTTCAGACCAATAGTCTCACTACCATACAATAAACACAGGTAACAAACATTACGTCATGTAAGACCCTTGCACTCTAAAGACTAGTCCCTAATACATTCCCAACGATTTTATTGACCAGCCCACCTTCCTGCATCCACATTATACCCTAAATATTAAACTCAGACACACTTGTTCCAGTTTGCTCACCATCCAACATAACTTCCACTGAGGACTGTCCTCACTCACAACCATAAACCTTACTCTTATCTACGGTTTACTTTTCAACCCCTCCTTTTACACACCCTGCCAACTTTCTATACCAATCCTCTCAAACTCTTCATATTGGCCACACAAAACCAAATCATCCGATATCATAGGAAGGGCACCCTCCACTCGTCTCCATTCTTCCATCATTCTAACACCATTTCCTGTCACGCCCACTTTCAATTTCAATAACCCCATCCATATACAAATTGAATAACAAGGGGACATAACACAACCCTGCCTCACTTCCCTGTTATTAATACTAAACCAATCACTTTGACACCATTTAGTCTTACACAGCCTTCATATCGTCATGACATTCTTATTGATATCCATTCAGAAAGGCCTACCACCAACATTATATATCACAAACACCTGCCATAGAGCTTCCCTATTAACCCTATCAATACCCCCGTTGCAATCCATAAAACTTTAAATACACAACTTTTATTCTTCTCTTCTCCCTCATTTTTCTCAATCATTTGCTTTCCATGTTAAAAGATTTGATCCACGCATTCTCTTACTTCTAACTGCACCTTGTTCTTTCACCAATCAGCTTCAGTCCACTCGGCGCCAATCTTCGACCAAAAAAGTACCAAATATATCTTCCTATAACACTCAATAAACTAATTTCCTTTATAATTCTACAGTTCCCTTTATCTCCCTTACCTTATATAAGAGGTACTATTACCTGCTCTCCTTCAATCCCTCGGAACTGAACCCTCCATAAACGCTTTTATTACACAACTTCAAGATTCAATCAATCAAAAACTTGCCTCCGTTCTTATGATCATTTCACCAGTAATTTCATCTATACCTGCAGAATTACCATTCTTCAACTTCCACTCTACCCATTTCTTCTTCTTTGCTAATAACCTTCATCCCCAAAATACCTATCCTTCTTCTTGCACCATCAAACCGCACACAACAGTCACTATCACCTCTTCATTACTGCCAATATTATTACAGATTTCGAAGTGTTTCTTTCCATCCACTTTCCCTCACATCCATATTCATCAGTTTTACAAAAAACACATCCTATTCATTATTCTGGCAGGTTTCCCTTATTCTAATTTTTAGCCTTCGCGCTTCCTTCCAGGAAAGCTTCCTTATTCCCTTGTATGTCCCCATTCAATCCTCCTTCCAAACTGTCATTTACTCTTCTTTTTCTCTTACGTATGCATCTTTTAGCATTTCTTTTTGCTTCCTTATATAATTCCAACATCTTTCTTTTTGAAACTTCATCTTTGCTTTTAGTACATTTCAACCACGCTTTTTTTTGTACTTTTAACCGCTTGCATTCACCTCTTATTCTCACCACTCAATGTTAGCATCTTACTTCTACTTAGCACACCCCACATACTTCTTTATCCACTGCATAAACAATTACTTCCAGATTTATTTAGTTTCAGCTTTTTCACATTCAACTGATTACTTGCGAGCCGTTCTTACATACTTTAGCCTTGATTACCTTGTTCACTAAAGCTTCTCACTTCTTAATTTACCCTCTTCCTTCCGTATCACCTTCCTCGCCATCCAAGTCCCCACTAACTTGTAATTTTAATAGAACAACATAATTGATCCGATAATCCCATTTCTAAACACCTACTGATTTAACATCCAAACATATACTTCAACATCTCCATTCTTCACCAACACAAAATCAATCATACTTTTCACTTCGATACCATAATTACCTACAGCCAACTCTAGATATACTTATGGTACTTCTTGTGTTTTAAAGAAAGTATTACTTACACACATACTCTCTCCTCACAGAAATCAATCACACTCCTACCATTCTCCTTTTCTCCCGACACCCAAAACCACCTGTTATACCATCCTTTTTTTGAATCATATATTATATATATATTATATATTATATATATATATATATATATATAAATATATATTAATATATATATAATATTTATATTTATATATATAGTATATAAATATTATTATTATAATATATATATATATATATATATATATATATATATATATATACACTATATATATAAAATCTGTATTAATAGTCAATTTTGGCCTAGAAGGGGTATTGGTAATTTAAAACATCGTTAATATACATAAAAAGAAGGTAATTTTAATAAAAAACAAAAAAAAACATTTTGTTTTAAAAAAAAAAAACGTTTTTTTTTTCAAAAAAAAAAATCAATAAAAAAAAAACGTTTTTTTCACAACCCTAGTTGCGCCAAAACATTTGGTTTATGCATGATGGGGCTCCTGCACACTTTAGTGCTGCAGTTCGTGAACACCTGAATTGAGACCGCTTCCCATATCAATGGATATTGTCGAGGTGACCCAGTATTCATGGCCAGCAGGTCACCGAGCTAAATCCTTGGATTATTACCTTTTAGGGGACATTTAAAGACCTTAGTATACTCTTCTCCAATAGACACCATTGAAGACCAATGATTAGGGATTATGAATGGAATTGAAACGATCAAACAGACTCCTGGAATATTTGAACAGGTCCGACAATCGATGAGAAGACTCCTGGACGTGTGCATTGG
>JABUQX010113514.1:0-2500 GCA_015478945.1 Trachelipus rathkii
ACGGCGATTTATATTCAGATGGTTGAAAGAAGTTACGATGACATAGTCGAAGTTTCTGCAACATATACACTTTGGTGTAGCATATGTCTCTTTTAGTCGAACCAAGCTTCTTCCGAAATTAAGAAGTAATCCAGCCAGACAATTCCATTGAAAGGAGTAGTCCATCGACTGATTATTGAATATTATGGTGGTGGTCTATTAAGAGACATTGCTCTCTATGTGACTGGGGTAATGTTAGAGGTGCGATACAGATTTTGAGAGGGAAGGTTCGGAGGCGTGGGGGTCTCGCGAGGAGGGGGACACAAAACCCTGGGGGCCCACGGTCAGCTCATACACGCAGAGACTTTGTTAGGCTTGTCTGACACTCTCTTACGGGAGGAGTCTTTCAGATGTATTTGGTGAAAGAGCTTCACCATGAATACGAGATAAGTTTGAGTTTTCAACAAGTCCAACTTATTATGGTGGGCTTCGATGTCCAATAGAAGAGGCAACCAAAACTCCTCGTGTTTATTAATGGAGTAGAATCAGTCATCTGCCAAAGTAACCGATTCCAGCAATGTGTAAAGGGATGTGGAGCTGTGCTTCATGGAATGGGGAAGCGAAGAATGTTACCGGAAAGGTGTCATCTTTTTGAAGCAAGGAGTTGGGGCGGTCGCGATACACAGGGTTCAATCTGGGATTAGTTTGGACTTGACACAGTTCCGATACTGGAGACTTTGCTAGTAATTCGTCGTGGGAGTGATTTTGGGAGATTGGACGATTTAAGTTAGAAATGGGGACCTCTGGGTCTCCCTTCATGCCTCCAATAGAACCAGAGCGCTTAGAGCGCTTGCGGCGTTTGCGTTGGACAGTCTTCCATTCGCCTTTCTCGGAAGCGCAGGAAGTATTAGAAAGAGAGTGGTTCATCACATCAAGCTCCATTTGGGAGCTGTTTTCCATTTCATCTGTTAAGATATAGAATCCCTTGGGGAGCGCTGAGATGGGAAATTCAGAAGAAGAATTATAGGAAGACTCGGAAGAGCTAGAGTTATCCTGCAACCTATTAGAGGGTTCATTGGTAGGCTGTCCGATAGCTGCGATTGCTTGGGTACAATCTATTAAAGTAGTTGATTTTGTCCCTTGAGTGGACTTATGGCGAGGTCTCTTCTGAGTTACATTTGTTACGTCTGGGGTTAGTGTGTTTTTGTTTAAAAATTCGGACGCTCTGTATTTTAACGAATAATCTTTAGCTTGGCGATTATTCTTTTCTTTGCCTTTGGGGACATCTTTTACAGGAATTTGAGTAACGGTGGTAGGTGAATCAAGAGACAAAGAGACAGTCCTCTTACATAAGTTTGGAGAACTCATTGGGTAGGCATGGGACAGTGTGTCTTGAAAAGAAGTGTTTTCCAAGATTTGTGTTGGATGAACCAGCTCAGTTTCATTGCTGGTTTGTTGAAGGTTAGTACTCGGGATAGGGTTGTTAATGGCTTTTTGGACAAGAGATTGAGTCAAGGGCTGCTTTTGTTCAATTTGAGGAGTCGGTGGCGTGGACAATACAGGCAGATAGGATACAGTAGCTGCCTGAGTTTCACTGGGATTTTGGGGAGGAGTTCTGCTGGGATGAGTTTGTGTGGGTGGATTAGCACGCTGAGGAGTGGGGGCAGCAGTGATTGTGGCGTAGGATCGCTTTGGTCTTGTAGGATATTTTTCATCAAGCTGGCGTATGGCATCTCTCCTGCTCATTTTGTGTATGGTGCATAATTCCAGAACCTCCTGTTCAAACAGGTAAGATGGGCATTTGAAAGAAGAAGCACTGTGGGGTCCTCCACAGTTTCTACAGTTAGGGGTATTTTCACAGGGAGTGTGAAATAATTCTCCGCAGACTGGGCATATTTCATCCGGTCCCCTACAGTATTTTCGGGGATGACCAAACCGTTGACATTTGAAGCAACGTCTGGGTCGAGGGACAAACGTGCGAACACTGTATCTTGTAAACCCTATTGTAACCTTTGTAGGTGGATGAGGGGTATTAAAGGTCAGCAGTAAACGAGGATTTGGTTTGTCAGGAGTTTCCCGACGAGGGGGAAATCTATAAACGTTTGTAACGGAAAATCTTTTCTGTTGGAGATTTTCCATGATGACAGCTGTATCTTCGTCTTTCTGTTCATAACAGTAAATAGTGCCTTTAGATGTGTTTCTTATTTCATCGGGAGTAGAAATAAGAGGAATATCTGCAAGAGACGTTAAGGATGACAGAATAGAACTTTGATATCGGGTAGTAGCTTGTACGAGAATGGACCCATTTCTCATTAATGTGACTGGAGGATCTTCAACGCCTAAAGCTTTTTCAAGTGCATTACTTAGAAGAATGGTTCTGTGCTCAGTAAGAGCTTTGGAGGTAGTGGATCGCAGAATGTGATACATCGGGAATGATGTATCTGCTGACATTCCTGGAGGGGGTGCAGCATATGGAGTGAACGAATGAGAACGACTGTGACGAGGGGCACCTTTGCGGGAT
>JABUQX010113514.1:7500-12500 GCA_015478945.1 Trachelipus rathkii
ATATTGCTTAAAATACCATCATCTATGTCATTTACATATATAATAAACAGTATTAGACCAGGACATATCACGAAGAGACACCACTAACATTCTTCATTGACGATAATAATGATAACAGATCGGTATCCGTGATCCAACAACAGATTTTAAATCAAAAATTAAAAAATCTTCCTATAATACCATTAGCTTTAAAATTTCCAAGAAAGAAAGAAGGAGGAGGAAAGGGGGGAGGGGGAGGAGGAGTGGGAGGGGGGAAGGAGGGAAGGAAGGAAGGAAGGAAGAGGAGGAGAGGAGGAGAGGAGGAGGAGGAGGAGGAGGAGAGGAGGGAGGAGGAGGAGGGAGGAGGAGGGAGAGGGAGGAGAGGAAGAGAGAGAGAGAGAGGGAAAGACGAGAGAGAGGGAGGAGGAGGAGAATGCGAGTCGAGAGAGAGAGAGGAGTGAGGAATAATTAACATATGGGAGGAAAGAGGAAGGAAAGACCGTTCAGTTTGTGGAGCAGGAGGTTGTTTGGGTTGGTGGTCAGGAGAGGAGTTGGACAGTCACTTCTTGTATATTCAACTAAAGGAAACGAAAGGAATGACAAACAATAATTGGATAAAGAGCTATATAAAAGTAAAAGATGCTTGATGGGTAAGAGTGCTTTACTACTACTACTCTTTCTACTCATGCTATACTACTACTTTTTACTATACTATACTATATTAATAATAATATTGATGGTATTAATAATAATATTGTAATAAAAGTATAAATACAAATAATGACAGTAATTAATAAAAATTAATTTTAATAATAATAATATTAATAATAATAATAATAATAATATTAATAATAATAATAATAATAATAATAATAATAATAATAATAATAATAATAATAATAATAATAATAATAATAATAATATTAATAAATAATAATAATAATAATAATAATAATATAATAATAATAATAATAATAATAATAATAATAATAATAATAATAATAATAATAATAATAATAATAATAATAATAATAATAATAATAATAATAATAATAATAATAATAATAATAATAATAATAATATTAATAATAATAATATGTTTGTAATAATAATAATAATAATAATAATAATAATAATATTAATAAACTTTTCTTATATATATATATTATTGTGTGTGTGTGTGTATTATTATTATTATTATGTGAATGTCATGTGTGTGTGTGTGTGTGTGTGTGTGTGTAATTTGTGTGTGTGTGTGTGTGTGTGTGTGTGTGTGTGTGTGTGTGTATTATTAATATGTAGTAATAAGTAATATGTGTATGTATGTAATAATGTAATGTGTGTGTAATACTATTATTATTAATATTTTTATGTATTACTTAAAATACTTATCAAACAATCTATATCTGCTTACAGTAATTCAAAATAATCAATTTACTCAAGAATAATTCAAAACATAATTTAGAATTATTTCATTAAACAATTCAGAATAAAGCACTAGATATTTCACAAAATAATTTAAATAGCACTAAAGATTTTAAAATAGCAATAAACTTTTTATCAACCAGTCCTGAATAAAGCACTAAACACAGTACAAAAAAAAAAAAAAAACCTTAAATCAATGAATTTAAGTTCTCACTAAAATATAACATATCTTTGATTTCAGAGCCGTCTATTAAAAATACTTAGCAGGCTAATCACTACCAGATGCCATACTGCTAAGGGTTGGTCCTATAATTGCTTTCTCTGCCAGCACAGGTGTATTTCCCCCATGGGCCAGGGGTCAGCAACCTTTTGAGTGGAAGGTCAAAATTACAATTACAAAATTTTGAAGTTTTTAAGAGCACAAAATTTTTCTTACCAACAATAAATGATACTCGCATAAATAGAGTTTTTATTCAAAAAAAAATATTTCATCTAGTCATAAGAAAAAATATATATTTTTTCATAAGAAAAAATATCTATTTATTCATATATTAGTAGTGTTTTTCACAACAAATTAGATAATATATATATGGCATTATTAGATAATTACTTATTATTTAAGTAAAAAATTAAAACAATTAAACATTTACTTACAACACTAACTTGTACTTCAATAACAAACAATTGAGCAAACAAATTCAATGGGAGCGATGGCTTTGCATGGTTATTCAAGTAGAAAATTTAAACTTTACTAAACAATGTAACTTGGCTTAAAAATAAAAAAACAATAACATACATTTGAGCAAACAAATTCAATGGGAGCGTTGACTTTGCATGGTTTTAGAAAGTTTGGATAAATTTGGCTCATAACTTGTTGTTTTAAGTTTCAAACACGACTCTAAATTTTCATTTGTTAGTTGGCTTCTTGCTTTACTTTTAATTATATTCATGCAAGAGAACGCTTGCTCGCACGAATATGTCGATCCGAAGATAGTCAGCACTCCAAATGCCAACTTCTTCACCTCACTGTAGCAATCTGGAAGACTATTCCATGCGTCGAATATAAGTGCCTCAACTCTCGGCATTTCTTTTAAAGCTGTCCACTTTTGTTGCATTACGTACATACATTTCTGGACCTCCAACTCTTCCAACTTGCTTTTCAACTCTGTAAATTTTCCACTCCACAAAGCTTTACTTTTTAAATCGATCAATTGCATTTCTAGAGATCCAGTATCATCAATTCCAAATGGCTCAATGTGGATTTCGTTACTATTTGTGTTGAGAGAGTTATGAATACTGGAAGTAATTTATTAATTTTGCTCAAATCTGTCAGCAAATTCATCTTTAATTTTTTTTATAACTGTGCTGAAGTAATTCGTGTCAACAGTTGCACTGGTTTTATCGCGATATTGCTTTAGAAATTGAAAATGAAGTAATTTACCGCTCTGAATATCTTCTGCAAAAAGAATTAATTTTTCTTCAAAACAAACCAATTCTTCTACCAAAACATAGGCTGGGTTTCCCTTTCCTTGCAGTTTTAGATTCAGCTCATTTAATTTCGCTGTGATATCCACCATAAAGTAAAATTTTTGCAACCATTTGTCGTTCTCTAATTCAGGGTGATTAATGCCTTTTTCATTTAGGAATGTATTTATTTCATTCAAGCACAAAGCAAAACGTTTCAACACCTTACCTTTGGAAAGCCATCGCACTTTATTGTGAAGAAGGAGGTCGGAATACTGAGTCTCCATTTCGTTTAAGAATTCTTTAAACTGACGATGGTAGAGTGCTTTTGACAAGATGCTGTTAACAATCTTGATTACCAAATTCATGACCTCAACTATTTCGGCCGGAAATGTTTGGGCACAAAGCGCTTCTTGGTGTATTATGCAGTGAAACGTAAGAATTTCGTGGTTTATTTTGCTCTGAAGAATCGTTGTTGCCCCTTTATTTTTTCCTGTCATACTTCTGGCTCCATCAGTTGCTATTGAAACGATTTTATTTAAATCGATCTTATTGTCTTCAAGGCATTTTTGCACGGCATTCGCTATATCTTCCCCTCTAGTTTGTCCCGAGAGCGGTAGCAATCCTAGAAGTTCTTCTTTTGGACCTTGGGAAGACATATACCTGACAAAAAGGGCAACTTGTGCCGTGTCTTTTATGTCGCAAGACTCATCTATAGCAAGTGATAAGGCAGAAGAAAGTTGAATATCTTCCACCTGCAAATATGTTACATTTGAAGACATTTTAGCTATTCTATCTTGTACTGTTTTAGCGGATAGTGGCAAATCTTTGATTTTTTCAAGATTTCTGGTTTGTTTTTGAAATCACGAAACAGTTCTTCAGATGCACGTATGAAGCAATCTTTGACATACTCACCATCTGTGAATGGTTTGCCTTTTTTTGCAATTTCTAGTGATACCGCGAAGCTTGCCAGATTAACATTACTTGTAGATTGCGTCCAGTTACTTAACATGGAACTTGATTGCTGTTTTTGTTTTTGGAGCTCGTCGACAGCTTTTTTTCGTTCTTCGCCGGCTGGATATTTACTAGCAAACTGAGTATGTTTTTTAGTGAAGTGTCTCTCTAAATTTGATTTCTTATTGTGTGCGAGTTTTTCGTGGCAAATGAGACAAGTCGGAAGTCCATCTGAGTTGCATATGAAAGCGAACGACTCCGTCCAATCCCGATTGAATTCTCGATGCTCTTCTTCAGTTCTTCTCTTTTTTTTTGTAGATGCCATGCTTGCGGTGAAGCTGTAATAAAGAATTTTTAAAATTATTATTTAGGTATCCAAAATAAAATAAATAAAATAAAATAAATAATATTTGCGTATGGAACTAAAGAGCCGCAGCTTCACATCCAAAGAGCCGCATGTGGCTCGCGAGCCGCAGGTTGCCGACCCCTGCCGTAGACCAACGTCTTTCAGGAAAAGAGGCGCCGCTCAGCTCGTCTCACCAGCAACCTTATAACTGTGACTGTCTAGCACGGAACATCCTGTAACCCTGATCGAGACATCCGAACATCCGCTGGTCCCTCCTTTCGGTTGCAGGTCGTTGAGGTCCACACTCATGGGCTCTATCCTGTTCTCCATCTATCATTCTCCGTATACGCTCTTAATATCAATCCCCAAATTGGCGTTAGATCGGTCCCCACATTTGCGCTAACTGATAATATTCCGTGTATAGCCATATTCCACTTCTTCGTGCATCTTAGTAACCTTCTTCCTTCCATTACTGTGGTAACCATCTGTTTTTTCAACGTACTTTGTCCGCACATTAACTCTTTTCTACTTAGTTGGGTCTTCTTTTTTTCTGTCACAATACCATCCTACTTCAATACATAATTGAAAAATTTATATTTATATTAATATTTCCAAATGATAAAATTTATTATTCATAGTGTTTTGCCAAATAATAATAATAATAATAATAATATTAATAATAATAATAATAATAATAATAATAATAATAATAATAATAATAATAATAATAATAATAATAATAATAATAATAATAATAATAATAATAATAATAATAATAATAATTGATAATAATACTAATAATAAAAAATATAGTTACATATTTAAATTAATA
>JABUQX010113514.1:15000-16868 GCA_015478945.1 Trachelipus rathkii
TTTGAAAACTTATCAGCCGCCAACACCCTGCCAGACATGCGGGATACTGATGTTTATATATATATATATATATATATATATATATATATAATATATATATATATATATATATATATATATATATATATATATATATATATATATATATATATATATATATATATATATATATATATATATATATATATATATATATATATATATATATAATAAAAAGCTACAATTTTTGCAGTCTTTCCTTCATAAAATGAAAACCAATGGTTCTAGCAACTTGATTCTTGTTAAAAGTTATATATTTTAAGATATTCAGCATTTTCTAAGATCGGACATGATCCAATTCCTCAAAAGTGACTTTTTATGCAAATGCATTTGACACTCAATACCTGCTTTCAAAATTTTGCTTGTTTTATTTTCATTTTGTACATTAAAAAGGGTTAAGTTAAAATTGTTCTCAAAAGTAAATGTAGTAAAATGAAAATTGAAAATGAAGGAATTGTGAGAAAAGAAGAGCAAAGTAAGTATAAAAATGAAAAAAAATAGCATTCAAATGCCTTTTATTATTCCAAGATGAGTTATAAAAAAAGAAGTATTATAATGAAAGAAATTATAAATTTTGATTATTATTTACTATTATCAGATTAAGGTGGGATTTAAAGAGTCAGGAAAGATATTCCTACATTCAGATACCACATGTAACAGAAACTGCCGTTGTTTTTCGTCTTTCATGAAACACTAATTGAAGTCTTGGTGTCATTGACAACCTTAAAACCGTTTACTATTTTCTTAGCTTTAATAAAATGTTGATTTTCACACCATATGTCAGAATCAGAAGTTAAAAATTCTGAATCAATTTCAAATCTTTTAAAAAACTTAGATTTCGAGAAGAAACAAAAAAATTAACTTCTTTGTCCAATAATATAATCCACTTGTTTTAGAGTGAGTGTTGCTATTCCTTCTTTGGACGTTAATTTTAGAGCCGTGCTTCTTTTTGTCATTCTTTTCCCAAAGCATCATCGAAAAATGGAAATGTACTTACTTACTTGCTCCGAGGTAAGATATCATAGATGGTTTGCCATTTTAGACAGTGCCTTGTGTGCAACCTCTTTAGCAATTTTCCTGTAGTTAACAAAGATTTTAATAATTGTAGGACTTAGTTGGGGGCCAAAGTGAGTTTGAGGGCATTGAATCACGCTTTAACATAAATATTGATTTTATATAATAAACAAATGTCTTCAATTCTTTTTTTCTCTAAATCTGTTAATGAAATTTGATCCCTGAAAAGATATATTTTGAAAGAATAAATGGTCTTTGAAGAAAAAGTCTTGAAGGAATAAATTTTTTTAGTCATCACTGGGCTTTTGATTTTTTAATTGTTCGATAAGCAAGCTTGAAATTTGGTCTGAATAAAGTATTTTATATTTAATATTTTCATCTTCAATACTAGTTTTGTATTTTACCTTGTCTAGCTTACACCACTCAGTCTGAAATTTTTGAGAAATATCTGGCAGAGGGTCAGTGGTTGTGTCCATTTTACAATCAAAAATTACTTTTAGAATATCTTCTGAAATATAGTGGTGACATGTTAAATACGGAAAATGTTTCTCTAATAATTGCTCTAGCAAAACGCAGACTCCCCTGAGGTGACCAGTATTTACTGCAGTGGTATCAAAACACATTGCCTGGGTTTTCCCAACTGCCCCCCACTGTTCAACTGCTGAAAATACAGCTTTTGCCTGAGTAATTCCCATAATATTTTCAAGCTGAGAAACTCATTTCAACTGTTCTTCATCCCCATAACCAATCAAAACCGCTACCTTCTCTACATTTTCTTTACTCAAAATATCTGGAAGCCCATCAGTACAAAATCG
>JABUQX010113515.1:0-19134 GCA_015478945.1 Trachelipus rathkii
TACAAAGACTGATCTCTATAATGTTTAATTGGCCCTATTTAAGAGATTCACCTTTGATATAGCAAATAATAGATAGTTTTGAATAGGGGAAACGCTTCTTTTATTTATTTCTCTTTATTAATTATTTTCTTAAGACTATTTTACATGAAACACACACGTTAAGATATTTCACTATTGTTCAAAAATAAATATTTATTCCTACAATATCAATTATTATTTAAATATGATTACCATTAAAGTATCAATTTTTGGACCAAGAGAGTGCCAAGATGTTAGCTCTCTGGGTTTCTTTACCCTAAAACTGACCTCCCTGCCAGCGCACAGACGTTGAGGGACAGAGTCACCTTAGTGACTGATACATATACAAAAACAGAATGAAAAAATATATTTTCGAAAACAGGGACTTTCTTGTACAAGATTTCATATAGCAGGGCCACCAGAGATTCGATCCTAATATACGGGTACTTGGTTTTGGCATTTACACATATTCTTTATAATTTTATTACTTATGTACCGACTACGGTACATAATGGTTATCTTGCAAGTGCCTGTAAAAAAAAAAAAAACAAATTTTTTTTTTAAAAAAGTTCTAGGACAGAGGAGACAGTGGCTATACAGTTAGAGAGTAAAACAATAATTTTCACCTAAAATAATAGCGCTCCTACTGGAGGCAACCCTTTTTAATCATTTCTATGTAACACCTTTACCTTAGGCGTTTTTACCATCTGAAACCATCTGAAAGAAAAAGGATTAGTATTTTTTTTTTAGGTGTTATTTTCTCTTTCTAAATCTACTAAGTTATAATATATGCGAACGTTCCTTAAATTTTCTAAATGAGGCTTCCCATTTTTTTCGATAAGTACGTTCTGTTTATTAACTTTTATAACTTTAAAAGGGCCGACATAGCGAGGCGCTAATTTGCCGACATTAAACTGTGTCTGCCGTACTACGACAAATTTTGCCTCATGCAACCCTTTGGGCACAAAGACGTGTCGATTTTTATAATTGGTGTGTGGCGCCAGCGGCTGCGCTAAAAGGGCGGCTAGCTTTTTAACATATGCATTATATCTATACGGTGCCGATCTCCGAAGCAGGGATCACAAATCCACTAGGTATTGATATGTGTGGGCCGAACATTCAATTGATGAAGGACTGATACCGTCTTTGTTATCGGCGCGAGTCTCAGAGTGAACAACACCATAGGTAAGAGGCTCGGCCAGTCGGAGGGGCTTAAATCATGCTCTTGCAACATACACCTCAGACAAGCCAGCAAATTCCTATGTTGAATCTCAATGAGGTCATTACATCTAGGTTGAGCTAAAGTAGGTCCGGTGAACCCATTTCCACGGCCCTGCAGGACTTTTCTCGAACAGGCGACTAGTGAAATTCGCTCCTAAATCCGAAATAATCACCTGAGGAATTCCACAGAACGGAAATAGCTCGTGAATGAATGCATTCAATATTTCTCCCGAATTTATTTCTTTGAGAGGCACAGCGAACAAGTACTTACTGTAGCGGTCAATTAACGTAAGTAGGTATTTTTATCCTCTCGCATTAGGACTGCTTCAAACTTCTTGGTTACTTCTTTAAAGACACCGTAATCAGGACTTATACCTGGTACCGTTTTATTTTTCTGACATGCTGAGCACGTGCGGATAAACTGTTTTATTTTTTTATGCATGTGCTGAAACACAAATTCATTTTTTATGCAAAGGAGGGTTCTATTCACCCCTAAATGTCCTTTATTATGGTATTCGCTGATTACTTTCTGCACACTATTTTCAGGCACAAAAACGCGCGAATAGTTTAAAGAGACATCGACTATTAATTCTATCTCCTTTTTGTTATAAAAGAATTTCTGTTTTATTAACTTCAAAGTTGTTTTCTCTTTCTTAGCCATCAGATGCGCGTAAGGTACTTAATCAGGACTGTTGGTTTTGGTCTAATTTCTTGAAGTTCCAATCTCGTTTAAATGCTAGACTAATATTTTTAGCATTTTTATCAAAACGTTGTTACTAAGTTTGTATTTTTGGCAGTTTCCATATGGCCGGCTTCAGCGCCACTGCTTGTTTTCTTTCGAAACAGATAGGTCTATCGGCGCACTTCTCTTCATTACCAAGTTAATAGAAGCACAAACGTCAGAAGCTGTAGTAGGTCCCAGCTGACCGCTCATTGGCTGTAGTGACTAGGTGGGCGGAGTCACAGCCTACACTATTTGGACCTGCATCTTCTCCTACCTCATCTTGGGCAATATTATTTGCAAGTAAATATTTTAATAACGCATTTTGATTTTCGGTAATTAACTCCATCGTGATATTGAAAGTACTCAATATGGCAAGTTCCCTCAATTCCCTAGCATTATAATTTTGTACATCATTAGCATGATTTATTTTATATACCAACGGCGCGTGGAGCACGTTACAGATACGACATTTTTTCCCGCCAAAATCGCCCCTGCTCTTACCAATTTTTGTTAATCCTAATAAAAGCTTATTTACTGGCAAATATACGTTTTGTTTTGCATTTCCAGGCCCACTATAAAAATCTGTCGGCGTGCCCATCATCATTAACCAATTCGTTATTATTTAACGCTTCCATTATTTCATAAATGAAAACTTTGAGAGGCGCATCGATGGCCGGGAACCTGAGTCGTGAGGCGTGACGAATAGCTTGCTTTATATCTAAAAACGACTTCTCAGCATCGGGTGACCACGTGATTTTTTTATTAGAGCTATTCTTTCCCTTTAAATAACTATACAAAGGCAGCGTTAGATATGTGAAGCAAGGGATATTTTGGCAGTAAAATGAAATTCTACCAACAAACGAACGCACTTGTTTTATTGTTGATGGGTGAGGAACATTAATTATTTCCCTAACTTTTTCCGATAATGGTGAAATACCATTTCCGGTCAAATCAAAACCTAAAAAACTTAACCTTTTTACCCCAAATTTTTATTTTTTTTTATTTAAACCCAATTTTAAAAATAGGGTAATCTCTCAAACTTGTTAAGTACCACCACGGGTCTGAAAAATCTTTAGTCCCTATCAAAATGTCATCTAGATTCACGTGTACCCCAGGGAATGCCTTGAAGCAATATCGAGAAAAATCTCTTAAAGCTGGCTTCGAATTTTAAAATCCCAATCTCGTTAGGGTCCCTTAAAAAAATTACCGATCATAGGGCTAAGACTAAAATATTGTTGATCAGCTTCTGCCAAAGGCAAAATGATAATATAATAGGCGTAGTAAACATCAAGTTTACTTAAATTTTTGTCCACATAAAGCGAACTAAATATTCATTATATTAGGCATAGCGCAATAACATCATTTTTCGCAACTGAATTAAGTTTTTCTAAAAATCAACACAGACGATCGTACCCCCCCCCCTCCTTTTCTAGCCGCTGAATGGGAAAACTCCATGAGGTTGGCGCTCTCCTTTTAGAAACTTTCGCTTTTCTAAATTTAATAATTCCCTCTTAATTTTTATCAAATAGTTTATTGGGGATTCGTCGGGCTAAAAGTTATGGGAGGGACCTGTTATATTTGCTCTATAAGGAAAAATCGATGCTATCTCCTTCAAAATAGTAGTTGGAGCGTTAGTCTCCTCTCCTCCCCCCCGTAAAACAAAGGTCTCCCCGCCATTTCTCCTCTTAAGTTTCGACTCCGCATTCTCTCCTATCCCAAATTCTTTGAACAAGTCGTCCCAAGCTTTAAGTTGCCTTTCTCGAACATTAAAATTTTCCCGTAAATAGGAATTTATAAATAAATGTTTAAATTCAAAAACAAGATTATTAATTATAGGTATATCGCTAAAAAGTTCACTAGAAACTACAGAAGAAGAAAATTGAGAGAGAGTGTGAATGAAAGCTTTATCTCTACAAATTGTGTTTAATCAACATAATTTATACATTCTTTGCTCTGAGTGTCCGTCAATATATCTAGCTCAAAATTAATATTGAAAGCAAATTTTTTTTTTCGGAAACGGCATTCCTAGAATACAAATAGGTAATCTGGTTGTTAAAAATTCCACATCATAAGTTCTCTTTAAACCAAAATCTATTGTGATAATTTCGCGAGAGTATATGCTAATTACAGTATCATTAGCAGCTTTAATATGACCAATAATCGGTATATTATCGTCTCATCTATCGGGATTAAATTCAATTCACTTCCTGAGTTCGATTAATGAAGCTCTCTTTGATATTTCATCACAACTAGTATAAAGTTTTATAAATTTTCCTACTTGTGATTACATTAAATATCTTTATTTATAACAGTACTTTCTCCGATCGGAGCATCCCGTAGTTAACATATTTTGTGAGCCAATAGCGGGAAGCGGGGATATCGTAGGGATTACCTCGATAATTTTTTTTTTTTTTTTTCTTATTTCCAATAAACCTTGGGGGGGGGAAAAAAAAAACACTCAGAAGCCTTCTTGGAATTGAGGATGACCCTCCTTGGTAGCGCATAGCTCGTTACTCTTAAAATTACACAAAGCTAAATTATTACTATTATTACAGTTATTATACTCATTATCAATACCATCAAATTATTATTATTATTATTATTATTATTTATTATTATTATTATTATTATTATTATTAATTATTATTATTATGTATTATTATTTTATTATTATTATTTTATATTATTATTGATCTATATTATATATTATTATTAAACCATACTAGTTGACGCATGCAAATTATTTACTTCAGCAAAATCCCCATAATTAAAAATACGATCATTTTATTTAACCTATTTACCTCCCACCTTAACTCCTGTGGGAGGGGTTCTGATGCGTTTTCTGCCTTCTCTGGGGGATAGACTCAGCGGGCTTGCCGATTTTCTCTATTTTGGCGGAATTTACCAAAGAATACATCGGGACAAAATTCGAATGGGCATGTGTAACTTCTACTTAGGATCTGGGCGTGCGGGCTTACAGTTGTTGCCTTTCTTTGTCTACGTTCTCTAGGAGCATTTCTTCTATTTTGAAATGATGGTTGTTCTTCTGTTCGATTCGGTTTGGCAGCGGCTTCACTCAGCTGTCCTGCGACCTTGGTGAGAGACTTGAGAAGTCCTTTCATCTCTCGAAAGAACTCTTTGTTTACTTTAGCCTCTTCTGAAACCGGGGAATTGTTGTTGTTGTTTGTATTTCGACTCTCCTCATGTGAATCTCTCTCTTCTTGTGCCCCCCAATGTTCTCCGAAGATGATTTACTGCCCCCCAATATTCTCTCCCCCTTCTTTCATGGGGGGTTTCGTAGTTATTCCTATAAAAGTTTTTATATAAGTTATCAGCCACTTTTGTAATTTTTTCAAGACTGCTATCGTCTGCCAGAGTCATTAAACTTTCTTGTATGCGAGATGGAAGCTCATTAATAAACAACTCATGAACAAAAGGAGCACTGTTTTCAGCAAGCAGATCGAATCCTATTCTTCCCATAACATCACGAACTCTCGCTAAGTAAACTGAAGGGAGTTCTTCTTTTTTTCTTCCTTTTTTTTTGAAAATCTCTCTGATTGACTTCGAAGATTTGGGGGCGTACGCTTCCTCTATCGAAGCAATTAACTTTTGAAAGCAATCTCCACCCAATGGAAATCTGATGGTCGCTACGATATCATGGGGGAGGACGGAGGCTAATATTCTTACGCGCTCTTTTGGATCGTCTACCCCATTAAGTTTGAATACAGTTATAGTCGTGTGTAACCAGGTCATTATATTACGCACATCTAACTTTGGAATGGCACCAATAGGCAGACTGGTCTTTGGAGTCTCCACCAAGGAGGGAGAGACTGTGGGGGTAACAGATCTTGCTCGTAGCGGGGTGTGCAGGTCCTGACTTCCCTCCCCATCCGAATTCGAATTTTCTTCTCTCCTAATAGGAGATTTGGGGGAAGAGGGGGAAACGTTCGAAGTTTTCGCAGATGCTTTTGAGGTAGTACTTGACTTTCCCCTACCCCTCACGGTCTTAAATCGGGGGGATCTTTTTTTATGGCTGGGCATGTTAAAGTCTCTTCTGCTCTTCAGCACGTTTCTTTAAAAATAATTTTTTTTTTTTTTTTGCCAGGTGATATTATTTGAAATTGTCGCTCTTTTTTCAAACGACTTAGCGACTCTTTTTAAAACAACGGGATTCTATCGCGCTTATTCAGTTATATAATAAAGTTATAAGAGCTATTTTGTCCAAACGCACTAAGATTTTTATTTTTTTTTTTTTTTTTTAGATATGAGTTCACCTCACTTAGCACTATATTTGTTTATTGACATTTTCACTTTCACTATCACCACTTTTTTTAATTGTTTTGCGCCCCACAGATCAGAAAGGGGGCTTTGTCACTCTGGGATCACCAAAACTATATACAAAGACTAATCTCTATAATGTTTAATTAGCCCTATTTTAAGAGATCAACCTTGTATAGCAAAATCAATAAGAGTTTTTTTTTTAATAGCGAACGCTTCTTTATTTATTTCTTTTATTAATTATTTCTATGACTACTTTTACATGAACACATGTTAAGATATTATTCACTATTGTTCAAAAATAAATGTTTATTCTTAAAATATCGAGCTAATATTTACATTGGATCCAATTAAAGTATCAATTTTTGGACCAAGAGAGTGCCAAGATGTTAGCTCTCTGGGTTCTTTACCCTAACTGACCTCCCTGCAAGCGGCACAGCCGTTGAGGGACAGAGTCACCTTGGTGACCTTGATAATATACAAAAAAGAATGAAACAATTATTTCGAATACAGGACTTTCTTTGCACAAGATTTCATATAGCAGTGCACCAGAGATTCGATCCTAAGATACGGTACTGGTTGCACTTACACATATCCTTTATAAATTTTATACTTATGTACCGGTTAACATATATATATATATATATATATATTTTATATATATATTATATATATATATATATATATATATATATATATATATATATATATATATATATATATATATATATATATATATATATATATATATATATATATATATAAAGAATTCACTTCCCCCCTGAGGTTATAAGTGAAGAATAGAAGCTAATTAATTTAAATTTAATCGGAAATTCACATGGAAATTAGGAAAAACAACACAGATAGTGAATGAACGTCTAGCTTTCGTGCTCGTACTCGAGATACTTCGTCTGGACAACTGAATTATACAAAATTTAATTATTACAATTTTAGCTACTTTTTAAATTTGGCTCCTTGGTAACTATTTTCTTTGGGTGGATAGAATACTTGTTGTTAGTTTTGCCGGAACATATTCTTTTAGATACATATTTGTAAAATTCACCATAGATTTACTCGAATATCATCTAACACGTCATAATATCACCGTACAGCAACCTTTTCCTGTAAAACTGAACATTTCGTCTGACCTTTGATCATTCCTTTTTCAACTTTCAAGACAAATTTTATAAACAAATATATATATAAATATTATATATAATATATATTTTATCTTTTTATATATATATATATTATATATATATATATAATATATATATATATTATATATATATATATATATATATATATTTATATATATATATATATAGTAAATCAAATGTCCCAAATGGTTTTGAGATTTATAGAGTACGAATAGATTGTTGCGAATAAATGTCCCAAAAGTACTCATTTTTGGGATTTATTGTTTTTTGGGGTATATCACTAACGAATACCCACGGGTAGTCCGCCCCGATGTCAGGAGTCGGGGTCTCTCGGCCTCTAGGTGGACTACGGGGGGACTAATCCCCCCCTCCGGGGATGGTCTCCGGAACCCCCGCTCTTTGGTCTTTGGGTGTCGCGGGGGTTCCTCCGACCATCCCCTCCGGGGTATGATGAAACGTCCCCCCTCCGTTCCTTCATCGGCTCGAGCCCCTAAAGGGTTAAATTACTCCATTTAGGGGGCATCGTGCGACTTCATTGTGCCGTAAAAAGTAGCCTTAACTTTACTGATCCACTGTGCCGTAAAACTAGCCCTAACTTTTACTGATAGACTGTTTAGTAGCTGCCGAAAGATAATATATATATATATAATATATATATATATATATATATATATATATATATCTTTTACTGATATATATTTAGTAGCTGCCGAAAGATAATATATATATATATATATATACCTCACGGAAAAAGTTAAACCAATCTACAACTGTTTTTGGACTAAAATTAACGTACATTGATACCTTTGCTACTGTTACATCTTGTACAAAATAAAACATAATGCTAAAAAAAACTAGCAAACTCCATTCGATGTTTTGTTAACAGTGTTGCCAACTCAAAATATCAGAAGGCACTAGATTTTATTAAAAAAAAGTCAAAATGCCAATATTTGATGAAAAAAGCAATAGACGCTTCAAAAAATCAGTAACTGCAAAAACCTTAATAAAGTGGATTCGTCATA
This sequence comes from Trachelipus rathkii, assembly GCA_015478945.1. NCBI lineage: Eukaryota > Metazoa > Arthropoda > Malacostraca > Isopoda > Trachelipodidae > Trachelipus > Trachelipus rathkii. The sequence goes on from JABUQX010113515.1 coordinate 8,424, forward strand.
ACAAATATCAAATTGGTCGTATAAATCCATATTTAAAGTTAAGTAAATCACTGTCCAAAAAAATTTACACTTAACTTAAACCATTCTAAAGCACAACTAAATATTGCAAAACCTTAAAAACACTACACTTATTATTCTAAATTTCATATATTTCCTAAATATATTCCATACATCCTATCTGCACAATTTCTTGAAGAACAATGATCCAATATGGCGCCTTTAATAACATATTTCCCCGCCTCGGTATCTTAGGTATAATCGATATACCTATATCGAATATCATTCTTAAACATAGAATTTTTGGGGGGGTCAGACGAATTCTTCAGTTTAGCCACCTTTTCCATTATAAAACAACTAGTTTACTTCACACTTGACCACTCCTTTTTCAACTTTCAAGAAATTTTATAAACAAACCTCCGGAATTTGCATGGGTTCATCACTATCCCCAGTTTTTAGTAACATCTTCATGGAATTAATAGAAACTTACCACATATTCCCTCAATTTCCCTCCATAGGCTGGTACCGTTACGTTGACGATGTTTTTTCATTTATACCAAAGGAAATAAATCTATACACAATTTTTACTTTTATTAATAATATACATGCAGATATAAAATTTACCATGGAAACAGCAAACAACAATACAATAAACTTCTTGGATTTACATATCTCATGGACAAAAGACAACCTGCCTTCTTTTAACATTTATCGAAAGCCAACCTCCAACCCTTCATATATACACTGGTTCTCGGCTCACGACACTTCCACAAAAACAGCAGTACTCAGTAACCTTTTCCTTCGAGCTTTCAAACTCTGTAGCCCCCAATACCTGCAAACCGAAATTAAAACACTAAAAAATATATTTTATAAATTAAATTACCCCCAGAATATCGTCAACAAATCGTATCACAAAGCCAAACAAAAATATTTACAATTAACCTTAACTAATACTCAGTACACAAACATTTTACCCATACCTAACATACCTAATAATATTATTCGTAACTATATCCCTGAATGCGTAAAAACAGTTAAATCTAATAACATAACCCTCAAACATTCACTTAAACCTACTAATAATAACCAAAACACTGATTCAGGCATTTATACTATTTCCTGCAATAATTGCCCAAAAAAATACATAGGCGAAACCAATAATTTCAACATTAGATTAAATCAGCACAAAAACGATTTAAAGTTTGATAAACAATCCTCCTCCGTAGTAAAGCATAGACAAATTAACAATCACACAATTAATATAAATAACGCCACTATCATAAAACACATTCAAAACACAGAAAATAGAAAAATTTATGAATCCTTCATCATCAAGAACAGTAACAACTTTAATCAGCAACAAGGTGAAATTCAGCTAGACGAAACAATCAATATGTACCTCAAAGAATCATCGTCCTTCGGCAAAATCCTCAAAAAAGTATAACATTGGTAAAAGCATTCTATCCACCCAAAGAAAATAGTCACCAAGGAGCCAAATTAAAAAGTAGCTAAAATTGTAATAATTAAATTTTGTATAATTCAGTTGTCCCACGGAAGGTCTCGAGTACGATCACGAAAGCTAGACTTTCACTTCATTATTGGGTTGTTTTTCTTAATTTCCATTGTGAATTCCGATTAATTTAAATTAATTAGCTTCTATTCTTCATTTTATAACCTCAAGGGGGAAGTGAATTCTTTATAAATCTGCACTACGTGAAGTTTGTAGTTCTTTCACATCCATACATATATACAAATAGAGAACTACTATATTATATATTTATATATATATAATATTATATATAATATATAATATATATTTATATATTATATACTGTATATATATATACTTATATATATATATATATAATTATATATATATATATATATTATTATATTATATATAATATATATATATATATATATATATATATATATATATAATATATATAATATATATATATATATATATATTATATATATTATATATATATATATATATATAATATATATATATATATAATATATATATTATATAATATATAATATTTTATATCAATATATATATATATATATATATATATATATATATATATATATATATATATATATATAAAAATATATTCTATATATATATATATAATATATTACTTAAAATGACGTCACTCACAAATTCTCATCATGTTTATCTGTCTGTGAAGGTGCGTGTGTGTGTTCTTCACTAGCGCGCGAACGCAACAATAACAACAATAAAAAAAATCGCCCGAACGCAACAACACCAACAAACCTAATATACCTACACCAATATAAGTAAGTGTGTGCACATGTCCGGCACCATCCTAAGTATATAAGTACACATTTCAAAGAATTTATTACAAGCTTTAAATTATTAAGTACACACTTCAAAGTAATAAGTACAGCGCTAAGTACATATTTCAAAAAAGGTCTGGGCTTAGTGACGTCACAATATCCAACAGCCAATCACAACGCTTAAAAATGCGGCTGTCCAGGGTTGCCTACAACTACTACTACTACTACTACTACTACTACTACTACTACTACTACTACTACTAATAATACTAAACTAATAATAATAATAATAATAATAATAATAATAATAATAATAATAATAATAATAATAATAATAATAATAATAATAATAATAATAATAATAATAATAATAATAATAATAATAATAATAATAATAATTATTAATAATAATAATTAAATAATAATATAATAATAAATAATAATAATAATAATAATAATAATTAATAGCTACTAAAAAAGAGGGGAAAAAGAATTTGAGTTTTCCATAAAACTTTTTACGCTTTAACGAGCGTATCAAATAAATCGAGCGTATCAAAAGGAGAACAGAAAACTGTTCTTGAAGGTTTCGTCGAATCATATTTAGTGAACTATATGGAGGGGATTTGATTGTTTAGGTGGTCCAGTAGTTTCTGAGGGTCAAGGCGGGGCTAGGCTAGCACACGCGCAACGAATCACAGAAAGAGATATCTAAATGTTAGTAGGAACGGAGATTCTTAGATTAACACGTTTTTTCCCTGTCAGGATCAGATAACCGATATATATATAAATATATGACGGTCAGATTGAGGTGAGAGTCGCTTAATGGGAATATTTACGCAACGTGTTTGATTTTAATAGATCGGGCTTGGAATCTTCTCTGGCTCTCTTACTCTTCGAGTTAGAAGGGCATCCATCAGTTTAACATAGCTGTTTTCTCTTCTCTAGGCTCTTCAAGTTTAGCTCTGACTTCTGATCATCGGGTATATAACAATCAAGGGTTGCTTCTTTATTTTTTCAATCATCATAAGTATCTCACGTCGCCGTACTGGAGTTTGAGGGTTGAGAATATTCCTCTCTTTTTTTTCTATCCTAGCTGTTAATTTCTGGGTTTTGACACATGTGGGACAAAGCGGAACTTGGCCGTGCTGAGCGGGAGCTAAAGTTGCATCTTTGAGATTGTTTATACTTATCAGACATATATCCTAGCGCATATGGCTCGCAAGTCAGGGCTAGGCCTCTACAGTTATGGTCGAATCATATCTATATTTTTGAGTGATAAACGGCCTATGAACTTTTAATGAACGAAGCTACCTCATAATCTATTTATATGAGAATTGGGTTGGTGTTGAGCAATATCATGTTCTTCTTATCTTATGAGAAAATTCACGACTATGTTCTTCAGAAATTTCCTTCAACTTTAAAAGATGGAGATGTAGGCATTAAGTGCTATAGGATCAATGTGAGACCTCTGGAGAAAGGAGCGCTTCCGCTGGACGTGAATAGGAAAAACAAAGAAAAGGAAGGGAGGAAGGGTATTCCTCCAAGTGACTGACTCGGGAATGGTCCTAGAGAATAAGGAGAGAGGAGAGAGAAGCAAGGAGTGAGATCCAAAACCACTAGTGGTATTGCTGTAGCCCTGTGTAATTTAAAGATCGCTAGTGCTGCAAAATAAGTTTTTAGGATAGTCCGATCTCGTCGAAGCGCTATAGTCGGAGAGATCTGGCATGAGGGGTGGAGTTAAAATATCTGCTAAGAAATGACGTAGCGTCTTCCGCCAACGGTAGTTGATCGTAATCGGATCGCTTTATCGGAATTACTGTTAAGGATTGTCCGATAAGTGAGAGTTATTCGTGATCTGTTGAGTGCTCATGGTCATAGATCAGACAACTCCGGCGAGTCTGAAAAGATGGTCCGTACACGTAGCGCCGTCGATGACACGGATCTATCGACAATACAAAGCGGTATAGAATATTCGATACTAGTATCATCTGCTTAATTTATAGGAATACCCCACCCGCGCCCCATCCATCTCTTCTTGCCAACCACGCCGACTCTGTCACTTTCCAAATGCGACGTAAAACATACTCAGCAGTGCGTAATGGTTATTAGGATTTGCCATTACATATCACTCGCAAGCTGAAAGGAGGATAAATGATAAAGGTTAAAAATAGGACGCGCATACGGAGGGAATAACAAGAAGGTTAGGTGGTAGTACGGGTGGAACAGGAGGGTGGTGTGTACATTTGAGAGCGACGTAGAGAAGTGGGGAACAGTAGGAGTGGGGATTCGTACTAATCGGTTGTGGGACGGCGCCTTGGGACGAACTGAGGGGGAGGGAAGACGGAGATAGAACGCGGCTGCGATGTGGTGTTGGCCCGAGTTCAGCAAAGCAGAGGTGCCGGGGGGGATGTCCATCCCCAACATATACAACACCTGAAAATCTCATAGTGAGGACGTGGGTGCGTTATTGTCGAAAATTATACCCGAAACAAGTCAGCCTGTAGTCGGATGGTCGATGCTGCTTTAGCAGAGGCTCTAGTTCTCAATTTTCGTTTGCGAGTCCGCTGGAGTTGGTGAAGAAAGACAGCAAGCTTCCTTAGGTAGTCTGTCCTACAGACCCCGAACGGGGGCGGTCTGTGCTACATCGGACGCATGAGTTGGAGGATTGGTCCGGGCGTTTCCAAAAGTTTCTTACACATAAGCTCCCGGCTCGGGTGAAGCCCCATCCTTCCAAAAATCCTCTCTCCCCCAGGGTGAATATGTCTCCCTTCATGAACAACTTCACCCCATTTTTTATACTTTGTGATGGAATCAACAGAGTACATGACAGGATTGTATATTTCGCGATACACTCGATGCGTAATCTCCTCTCAGCATCGTAACAGTCCCTAATTGTACCCTTCTCGGCTGCATATGCAAGATTCTGTCCACTAAAGGAACCGATCTTTTGGTAAACCTTTCCTGGACCGCCACCTTGAGAATCTGTGACCTTTGGGCATTAAAATATCTACCAAATCAAGAAAGGTGGAATAGATTAAGAATGACTCCATTGTATCACTTAATATTCAGCACACCGGTCTGGTAAATTCCGAAACACCGCCTAGCAAATTCTTCTTCATTAGAAAATGTGAAGTCTGCCACGGTTCCCCAATGTTCCTGCCGGTAATCTTCATGGGCGACTATCCGTCGCTTTCTATAGGCCTCCGTGATTACAATGTACACCAGCATGTGTGTATAGGTTGCATTGACTATTTCCGGTATTTTCTCTTGCAATTGGTGCAATTTTATCCCGGGGAACGAATGGAAAACTACTTCCGCTCCCGGCACCAAATCAGGAGTGAAGGCTTCCTCCATTTCTCTGACCCATGAGTGGCCCGCTACAAGAATCTGTAACAATATAGTTTACAATAATATAACGATATAACAAAAATAAATATAAATATACACACATACATATATATATATGTATACATATATATATATATATCAAAATTTACCCTTAATAGGTTTGATAACCTTCTTTACTTTAGATAAAGTTATATATATTATTCCAGGGTTAAACAAAGTAATTACTTCTTTTTACGACGTTCCAATAAATACGGAAAAACAATGGGCAACTCTTGGCATGCTCCTCTCGATCGCGTATGCGGTCGCAAATTATTAGATACCGATGGCGGCATCCATACAGGTAAGGATTGTAATTGGTCTTCAAAACCCAAGAAGGGTGGACTTTGTGAAAAGGATGATTCCTGGCTTTCACAACTTATTTCTTTGTCAGCTGTTGCTGCATTAACTCTATCTCCTGTAATTGATACTACCGGAGTGGAAAACCTATTCATAGATAACACTATCTCTGGGTTAAAGGGAACATACAGAGGATTGATTGGGGATGGCAGGACCATTGCTTGGCTCATCTCCCAACGTCTCTCCGCCTCTTCCAATAAATCCGATGTGTCCCACATCAAGTATGAATTAACTTCTTCCTCTTCACTCGCTACTTCATCCGGAGTCTGAGGTACATATTCTTTTTCATTTCATTCTCATAATTAATCGGTTTTACTGTGGTGATATTTTCCGTGGTGAAATAAATTCTGTCCATTGATTCAAAAGTCAAATTTTGAGTCGATATTATTTTTCAATTTGTTGCAGCTATCTTCAAACAGTTTGGATCCATCAAGAAACCCTCAAAGATCGATTCTTCGTCTTAAATCTTCGTCTTCACCTAAACCCATCTGCAGAAATACCTTCAACATGATTCGAATCCCACCCCACTTGATTAATTATTTCCTCAGCCTCTTCCGCCCGCACCACCCACTACACTCCGCGCTCCCTCGCGGTTTCCTCTCATCGTTCATCTTTCCGTACCTTCTCCATAGAGTATTTTTCTGAAAGATTCAGGGATCATTCAAACAGTGTAATCTGGTGGAGTCTTCCAAGGACGTAATTGTCGATGGTGGGCGCGATACTCTCGCCCATTTTTCAAAGAGCCTCTCGTCTTAATCGTTCAGTTTTTATTCTTGCTGATGTATATAATTTTTCAATAAGAGTATCTGTACCTTGTGAAATTCAGCTTAAAAACTTAACTTCTATGTTCACTTTATAACCCTTTTGTCATTTTTATTATTATTTTACACCCTCTCCTCCGTTAGGGCCCTGCTCATGAGCTGTGGTTGGTGTTAAATGAAATGGTGTTAAATCGGTTTCAGAATGTTTTGTGTGATTATATATTAATATTACTTGAGACAGATCATTGTCCCACGATGAAGGGCTAGTGATGGACATTCTTAAATATTGACTGAGGGTTCTATTTACTCTTTCCACCGCCCCATTTGACGCTGGAGTATAGGGTGTTGTTAATACATGCCTAATGTGCTGCTGCTGTTTTCACAAGGCTAAAAAGACATCCGACAAATTTCTCCTCCAACGACCATATTGTCGCGGTAATTTTGGGAGAAAAGACAAGATATTATGTTTGAATGCCATTTGCAAGCTGTTTGCGCTTCTTTTTCTTATTTCTTAAGTTGGTAGCTGCTGACACCCCACTTTGGCTGTAGTGATCAACTAATTACAAGTTGCATACTGATTACCACTCTTGATGAACACCGAGGGAACTGGAAAGTCAATCTATACATTGCACCAGCTCAAAGGCATTCGAGATGTTAACAATTTTTATGGTAGGTGGGGCATGATAATATTCGATATTTTTGGTAAGCGCTGGCATTTATAGAGCAGGTAGTTTGTTAGTCTGACATATATGTTATGTTGAACATATTATAACTTATTTTTGGAATGCCCATTCGCTGAATTAACAAGAGAATACACTATCTTCTTGTGGGCAAAAAATATCCAGTGTGCTTTGCAGCTACCTCAACCAAAATGTGGTGAGGAAATCAAAGCCCATAACTCGCATCAAAGCATTTCTTTATTACAACAGTTTGTATGGCCCAGACGAATGATACTGTTTGGGTCCCCCTGCAAAAGGTTTCAGAGGATGCCATCTGAATGGTAAACTTCCCTTTACAGAGTGGGCATTTCTTACTTACGTAATAGGGATATTATTCTGTGCACTTTTATAGGAAATCTGATGTATGAACGCCACCAGTCCAAGGTGGATCCACTTAGTTTTGCCTTTCTATTTAGCCTTATTTTTGAACAAGTACACGGGTACCTTTCTCCCACCTCCACCATTCCTTAGTTGAGGGGCGCATTTTGTTATCTATGTTGTTTAAGCGACCCAAAAAGGTTTCCGACTGTTGAGGGATTTCCTGTGGGTTCTTCCAAAGACTCATTTAAAAGATCGAATTCCTGGAATTCTGTAGTGACAATCATCTGAGTCGTTGGTCCTTTTTCAACACTAGTAATTCGTATAGGAACTAACAAATTGTAATGTATGCCTGCCAAACAAAGGAGATGACAAATACCTTGGCCCTCGGTGGTACCGAATATCAGGGGTTTAGTATCACCGTAATATACATAAACCTGTACTTTATTCAATTCAGCAAATGCCTGAATAGCTTGCGTCAGCGGGAACTGTCCTATGTTTCTCATTAATTGCAGTGTTTTTGTAATATTTTTATTGTTCTTTCCGGTAGGTAACCCATATTTTTGGCGGTTATCCAGGAGTTCCTGGACAACACTTTCTCTCAATTTTCCATGTTGATCTGGTGATCCAGACAACCAGAAAGAGAATGCCTGAAATAACGAATCCCCGCCCCCAGGCAACTTCACTTCCGTAAACCCCTTTGGGATTTCATTCACTTTAACAGACTCTGAGTTATCTTGCTTTTCCAGGGGAATACCTATTGGTGATCTTGACAAGGCATCTGCCACAACATTCTCCTTACCGGGAATATATCTCAGTTCATAGTCTACATCGTTCAACTCCTCAAGAGTACGTGCCACCCTTGGATTGACGCAAAGGCATGGTTTGTGCAAGAAGCAAGCAGGGCTTGTGGTCGTATGGGATGACACTTTTTATGCCATATAAGAAGGTTTCAGAGGCTCTCTGACTCGCCCATAACGAGTGGGAGCTATTTCTCTCTCAGTGGTGCTATAACGCTGCTCTGCTTTTGAGAAAGTGGTGGAAATAAAAGCTATTGGCCTCTCCTCTCCAGATTGTTTCTGAGCCAGACATGCTCCTGCTCCGATGTCTGAAGCATCCACATATAACAACAACGGGACTGCTGGATCTGTTCGATCTGGATAAGTCAATACTGGTGGTTCAATCAAAGACTTCTTCAGTTTTTCAAACGCCTTCTGACATGGTTCATTCCACTTAAGGGTTTTTCCACTTAATAATTCAAAGAGAGGCTTGGCGAACTCTGAACAATGGGGGATATGTCGCCGATAAAAATTAACCATGCCTAGAAACTGACGAAGCTGGCGAATGGTCTTAGGCGTAGGAAATTTCATAATCCCTTGTAGATTAGAGTCCAGGGGAATCATTCCTTGTTCTGAAACTTGATGTCCCAAGTATTGTACTCTTTTCTTACCATATATGTTTTAGTTGGTTTGATTTTAAAACCTGTCTGCTGATGCCAGAAGTACTTTTTCCAAAATTTCTAGATGTATTTCATATGTAGCACTTCGATGAGCCATATCTAGTACAAAAACCATGCACTTCATTCCAAGGGATTATGGGTCGAGCGCTATCTCATGCTCTACTGAAATGTTGGCCGGACTTTTTGAACAAAGGCATTCGTAAAATTACCGCAATGTGACAGGGCGGTGGTGAAGGCGGTTTCTCTATACTGGTTTCCTTCCATCATCGACGCTGATTAGCCTTCACCAGATCTATAGTGGTGAAATACTTCATCCCCCGTCACAGGAGAGTGCAAACAGAGTAAAGAGCATGTCTATAAAGATTAGGATAGGGAAACTATTCCTTGTGATTTTATTGAGTTCCTAATAATCCGTGCAATAATCGTATTGATCGCCTCACGGCTTCTTATTGGAACAACCGGAAGCGGAGTAAGGACGATTACCTTCGATATCGGTCGTAGAGTAACTATGAGGTGCTTCCCTTTCTCTGTTGTGTTACAATTAGCTTCTATTTCCTGTAAGATGGTCCTTGAAAGGCGCCTTACTGGTACCTGAACAGGATCATCTGTCAGTGTTTCGCAATCCGGTGTTTAATTTCATCGGTATCAGCGCCACTGATCTGATCTCCCAACTGCAAGAATGATGGAAATATAGCGACTTTAAGAGTCTCGGGACCGATGTTAGTGTGTCCGTGCTGCTGTCCTTCAGTTATGTCTGACTCATGCACCTCTGGAAAAAGCTTGAAAATTCCTTGCATTGATACCACTCACTGCGTTCCTGTGGTCATTTCCGAGCCTAACGTCGTCTATAAATTAATGGAAAGGATCAGGTATATTGGCTTAAACTCCACGATTTCCCCATGATCGGTGCCTTTTTCTTAATTTCTTAGGTAATTCGCTCCATCATTTCGTGTTATTAACATGTTTTTACGCAAGCTTAATTATAATTGCATTCTCAAATGTAATATTTTTCGGCAGTCTTGAATTGGCCTCTATTATCCCTAGTTGTTCTGATTTTAGTCCTATACTACTCTGCACCTCCACAATGGCACATTCTTTTGGTTGAATCACTATACTTTCGGTCAATGCACATAGTATTCCCCTTTTTGTTCAGTCCGCATATCTACAGCTACTGTTTGCACATAATTCCCTCGTCGAAGGACCAATTTCTTTTCATATAAATCAGGCAACAGGCGTTCCTTTTGTAGTAGATCATAACCCATGACCAGATCGTATCCCATAACCTCATCAGGGATTATGATAAATCTCATGGGTTTTAAAACATAATTGGTGGATAATTTTAGGGCCAACATCACTTCACCTAGCACTGGAAATCGCACATGCCCTATCCCTTCTATGCTCCTATA
>JABUQX010113516.1:0-10061 GCA_015478945.1 Trachelipus rathkii
CTGTGTAATGCAATTGAAGGAGGGTCAAGCGGGGGCCGGAGCTGCTCACAGACAGTGATACATCCATCAAAAAGCGTCAACCATCATTCTTCAGTTCTAGGTCGGAAATATTTAAACAGAAGAGAGCTCTTGAATTGCTTATTAATAACTACGGTATGTTTGTTATTGTTACTGACAGGTTAATATAATGGTGTCAATATCAGATTACAAACCTTAAGAATACCAGTCCATACAAAGATTTTCCAAAACATTTAATACTAGTTTCATGTTGTCAGTTACTATCATTTTCATCAAATATTTTCTGCTTCCGATTTTCTGCTGCATGAAACATATGATTGGAGTCTGGAAGTGCTCGAATTCACTGTCGCTCTGAAACTATGATTTGCACACTAACCCTCCTGAAAACGATTGAGGGAGGGATGCTTGATTGTATGCATAAATAAGGAAGGCTGAATTTTAAACCAACATTGTATAAGGTCACTTATGTGGCCAACGCAGACAGTCTTTTTAGACTGGAACAGACATACTAGGATTTTCAGGGAATGACGTACACTGATTAATTTGAATACTGTTGAAGAGAGGAGAAGTCTGTGCCTGCTCGTAGAGAGTATCTTGTTTCTCGATCAGCACAGTCTAGGCACGATAATTAAGGGAGTAGTTTATCAAAAAACTATTTAGACATTGACATATAAGGTAGTAAAGAAATCAGTATGAATAATAAGGTAATTACTGAGAAAAATTATTTAGACTCCAAATTTAAGTGAAGGAAACTAAGTCAAGATTATTACGATACCAGAGAAATTTTAATTTCAGGTTGCTGCATTACAACAGATAATGATGCAAATTTATGATGCAGCCTTTGGGTAGATGCTCATGGCAGAAACGGGTGAAGAGAGGAAAGAGACAGGCACGATTTGACAGAGTAGTGGTTCGCTTGAGAGTATGGAGCAAATGAGTGACACAAAAGTTCTGCAGACAAGACCTCTTCAGCTAGAAAATGCTTGCTTGAAAGAATCATGATAGCACTTAGCCTATAAACTGAAACATTCGCCGTTGCATTTGCTATCGCGTTGGAACATTTGGCTACTAAGGATGTTGTATAATGTTCTCGTGGTCGTTGGAACCAAGGATCCATTTCATAAGACATCTGTACAAGAAAGGAATTGTTGAATGCCGGAAAACAGGAAAACTAACAATGCTGGCGCGAAGTTAAGAAGGAGTTTGGGAACGAAAGCTTTAAAGACACAAGTGTTAATTGCTGGAACTTCTCTATACGATTCTATAAAAGACGTGCTTAAGAGATGGTCGCTTGACACAAATCAACAACATTTTGTGGTGAAGTAGGAAGCTTGTCTTCCATTAATTTAAAAAGTGAAAGGGGAGGTAAGTTGCGGAGTACATGGAACATAATGGCGCTTGCTGTCGAAGGCTTGATATGTCTGCAGGGAAGGAAGAATGAAAGTACGCGGGCGAGTCCTATTTGCTAGAGTCGCTTCCTCCTCCGAACAAGATGCGGGGAGGACGGCAACGAAATGAGGTGAGAAAATTTGTAGATCGAATCTGCGCAAGGATAAACTAGTCAATACTTTGCTTAAAGCAAACAAAGGCAAACAAGAGATGGGAAAAGAAAAGAGTTGTGAACCGAGGTTTTGCAGTTGTTTGATGATGTTTGATTTGGTCTTAATGGCTAAACTCCGGTCTTACTTGTGAAAGTGCGGAGTGGTGTACGTATGTTAAATGAGAGGGAAGTATTAAGAACCGAAGACCAGTGATACTTGGAGCTAAAGTAGACTGGTGGGCGTGCGTTTGTTCTCAGGAACTTTCTTTGATTTCGCGCTTGCCTGACTATATTCAGTTTGCCGAAGTACAAGCAATGTTAAGATTCTCAAAGAAGACTTATGGCTTGTGTGTACAAGTTTTTGATAGAAAGGTTCATGTTAGTTATTATTCTTTTAATTACATTAATTATTGGCATTACGCAGTTATCAGCTGGATGTAATGAGGTTCCTTGAGGTATGATAAGCATTCCCAGGATTTTGCCTCTCTCTCATCTTCTCGCTCGTCTCTTCTCATCTTCTCTCTTAATAGTATAGGTATATTAGCAATGATAAGCTATTGTATAGTATATATAGTATTTTAGTATACGTAGTAGGTATACTTAACAAAACATCATACTGATACTTATATAGTATAATAGAGTATTATATATAAATCATATATATAATTATAATATATATACTAAATAATGTATGTGCCCAACTTCCCCACCATATATACCGTGACTTTCATAGTGAATATTAATGTTTAGGGTAATAGTCATTAGTGGGATGGATGAGCTGTTGATCGCCACACATTTCAAAATCTGGATCAGATTGAACAGCCCCTCTTTCGTTTCTACTATTGATTATGATAGATAATTTAGTCGACAGCCGAAATCCACGGTTCTCATAAATAAAAAGTCAAAAAGAGCGTATATAAGTATTCTTAGAGCATGTTTAAACGCTAATAAAGTGGGATATCATTTTTTTACCGACTCCAAATTCCTATAAGTTTGACACTAAATTTATTTTCCAACGAATATCGCAAGACGTTTCGAATTATGATGTCTCTATCCGGGTAATGGTAATGTCTATGGAGCAGCAACATAAATGTGAAGTCCGAATCCTGAAAAATTATCATATGGACGTTTTTAAGAATATTTGCAACCTGCTATAAGCTTTTGTGGATAGTGTTCTTCAGAAATGGATTTTCATATCACAAGAGAAATCAATCCCATTTGAGGTCAAAAGTGTTGCAATATTGGAAAACATATCTTTGCCCTATCATTTCTTCAATTCATTTTCATTTTCCATATTTATGTTTTTTATATGAAAGCCGAATTTTCTCAGTCTTTCAAAATGTGCATGTATCTTTCCTGCAGTGAGAGATTCAGAGCAATTCAGCATTTTAAAATATATAGGTAAATAAGCTAGACTTTAGGCGAATTCTTTGTAAGACAAAATAATAGGCATATTTGTGTCTTTCCTCTTTAAGGGAAAAATTTCTGTCGGAGTTCACAACGTTTCGATCATAGTTACACGAGAGAGCCATCGGAAGTGCTGAAGTCTATAAGGACGATGCTCAGATTCCATCTCATGCATATAGTTTTTGAAACCATTGACTTCAGTAGTCGAGTGTTGTTATTGGACGAGGCACTTTGAGAAGCAGCTTTTCCAGCAGACTCTACAATTCATTTATGTTCACATCAGCTGATTGACGTGTACGAAGCAGCTGGTAAGGAATCAGCTTTCCGCGATAGAAGATGAGGTCTTCTTACAATTGCAATTCTATGTGACACGTCTAGGATGGTAGCAAAGCATTTAGCTTGGACTGTAATATGTATGCTAGTAAAACTACCTTTTTTGTTGTTGAATTCTCTTAACTCTGTCAAAAGTAGTCCCTAGATTTAGTAGACAGTAGGGCATGGATTGGTTTCTAATGGGTTGTAAACTTATTGTACCCATGCAGTCTGGTCCGAAAATTTTCATGCAAAGTACAGCCTGCGGCTATATTCACCAGCGGAATTCTGTACGTAAATCCAAGAATTCAATACTGTCATCATATTTTTAATTATTATGCTTCTTTATGCTTATGTTGCTTTTTTAGCCAAAAAAATGATCCATTTTTTTTAAATTACGACAAGAAATAAACAATTATCAAAACGACAATTATTGTTTTAGTTACTAAATAAAATTAAATTTAATTACATTGGGATAATTATAACTTCCCTAAAACAAATATTATAAATTAGTATTTAAATATATATATATATATATATTAATATTATATATATATAATATATATATAGATATATATATAGTAATAATAAATAGTATATATATATATATATATATGATATTATATTATATATATTATTATGATATAGTATATATATAGTATATATATTTATGTTATATAATATATATCAGAAGTTTTTGAAGAATGTTTCATTTTACTGTAATAATAATCAATGAAGACATTTCATCGTCACATCTATTTTACTACTAAACCAGTAAACCCGAAAAGTTTTTATGTAAAATCAGAACATGTGATTAAGGTAAAAAATACGTTCGAAATTCGTTTTGCAATTTTTTATTTACATATATATCCGGTTTCTAATATAGAATTGTTTTCTTTAACACGGATTTCGTCTAAAAAATAGAAGAAGTAGGAATATGACAAAGTAAAATCATGATTAACAAACTTGTAAATTCAGATCGATTAAATTTTTAAATGAAAACTGAATACAATTATGAAATGTTCAAATCTTTCGCGGCACCCCTGAGGGGAGCTGCGTCACCCAAAGGTGACGCGTCACACAGTTTGAGAATCACTGCTATAGGAAATAAAGTGTAATATTGGAGAGAATCTTTCTTGTAAACATTAAAGGCACTGAAAGTGATGGGACAGATAGTCTGAGTGACAATTATGGTGGAGTGTATTTTATATATGTTGCACAAACTTCAAGCATCTCTTGTATTATATTATATATTATATATTAAGTAATATATATTATATATATATATATATATATATACTGTATTTTATATATATATAGATGTATGGCAGGTAGTATATTAGAAAATAAATATATTCATTTATTTAAAAATATATATTATATATATATTATATATTATATATTATATATATATATGTATTATATATATTATAGTATTTATACATACTATATAGATATATATATGATATATATATATATATATATATATATATTATATATATAGTATATTATATAATATATATAAATATATATCTATATTATATATAGTATTAATATATATATATATATATATATATTATATATATATATATAATATATTATATAGTTATAATATATATATATTATATATATATAATGACTATATTAGTATATTAATATATATATATATATATATATATATATATATATATTATATACTATTTTATATATATTTAATATGATATATATATATATTATTATTATTATATATATATATATTATTATATATAATATCATATGTTTTACAATGTTATCATTACATATAATGTTCAAATGAAACTTAATAAAGATTTGAGTTCTTAATACTATTTTACATATTGTCAGGAAATAGTGAAAGCCATATAGCCACATCACCTCTGAGAGAAGTTTGGGACAAATTTTTGGATAGCAGATGGTTGCAGTAAATGTTCACCACAGTACCCGTCTCACTAGGAACCTGTTTCCGCGTTGGAATACCAGGAAGTCTGAATGGGACTTGTTTATTAGGTATAATACAGTACCCAGCTCAGCGGCCGTGGAAAGATTGTTTAGTCAAGGCTCTGTAGATTTCTAAGAGCAAAAGAGGGCAGCCATGGCATCCAGCAATTTTGGAAAATTATCTTTATGATAATACAGACCTATTCGAAATGCAAGAGGAGAAGTCGGGAGATGATACAGATAATTGATAACATTAATAAAATTTTCATTTTTTTTGTTATATATATTTGCATCTTCAATTAAAATTGTAACAAAACTAATTAATCTTTAATACTATGTGCTTTATTATAATTTCTTTTTTTTTTGCGCTCGCTAAATTTGTGTTTTAAAAAAAATTGAGTTTGAGAAAGTTTGCCTTTGCGCATGCGGACTAATTTTTTGAAAAATTGTGCGCTTTGCGCTTGCGGACTAAGTTTTTTTCCACTTTGCGCTTTTGCGTTTGGCGCTTTAAGTTTAAATTTGCTGCGCCGCATATCTGATAGTGATTATATATTGTATATATATCATAATAATATTATATTATATATATATAATATATATATGATATATATATAGTATATTATATATATAGGATATATATATAATATATATAATATATAATTATATATATTAATATTATAATATATATATATATATTATATTCATAATATATAATATATATATAAATAGTATTATATTTATACTAGTTTATATATATAATAATATATAATAATATATATATATTAAATATGTATATAATTTATATATTAATATATATTATATATATATTATAATAAGTATTATGATATATATTAATAGTAATATATATATATAGTATATAATATAATATACAGTAATGTATATATTTATATATATTATATATAATTATATTATTATTGATATATTAAAATATATATATTATATATATATATTATATATTATATATATAATGATAAAGCCTGTACGTTTAATAACGTAGTTTTTTGATTTTTTTTGTGTTTTTTTTTTAAAATATTGCTAGGATATGATACTAATAATGAATGGTATTCGCTCTTTCATGATTCAAATTTTAAATATTTTAAATAATTTTCTAAAAATCACATTTAATAAGAAAAAATTCAAAATGAAATATCTCGAAAAGTACGATTCTACAGAAAAACATTACATATTTGGAATCAGCATAGAAATCGTATTACAAAAATGTAAAGAAAAAATAAATAATTTCAATATGAAAATATTCGAAAAGTATGACACCTACAAGAAAACCAATTAATATTTGAATCAGCATATAAAGCTATATACAAAAATGTTAAACAAAAAATAATAAAAATATAAAAAATATTTAGGGGGCTCGAGCGACGGGACAGAGGGGGGGACGTCTTCCTCCGTAGAGGAGGGGCGGAGGAACCCCCGTGACGAAACCCAAATACAAAGAGGGCGGGGGTTTCGGAGACTCCTCCCGGAGGGGGAAATATACTACTCGTCGTTCCCCGGAAGACCGAGAAAACCCCGATGCCTGCCATCTTTGCGATTTACCCCTTGGTATTCTTTAGTTAAAAATAAAATAAAAAATAAACTGACGGAGGCGTAAAACGTAAAAATATTTCTAATTTTTGATCATGTCCGTCTACCACTTAAATTGATTGTTGGATATATACTGAAATATATGAAAAAAACAAAAAATATCAATAACTGACGAGTCGTAAAACATAACAGTGTCTATATATATTAATATTTATATATTATATATATTAAAAATAAATATATAATTATAGTATATATATATATACTATATAGTATATATTATATATACGTATAATATATATATATACTACTATGAGAGAGAGGAGAGAGAGGAGAGAGAGAGAGAGAGAGAGGGTAGCACGCATGCTCGCAGCGATAAAATTACCTCCTATTTTGCTTATGGTATGTATAACATTCCAGTGCCTAATGGTTAGCCTTCAGTTCTGCGTTCATTTCCACACTCATCCTCCAAAAAACATCTTACAGACACCACTTATCCCATATCATATAACACATACTTATATCCACCTCTTTTAACACATCTGCAGAATTTCTATCCCATATATTCCTATGTGTGGGGGAGAAAGAATTGCCCGCACCGTATGTCCTGCGTGTCGTAGAAGGCGAATAAATAACGGTGGTAGTTGGTTTGGGTTGACTGCCCACTACCACTTATTTTTTGCCAGGAATGCTAATGCATACCTCGGAGAAGGTAGTGATCGTCGTAAGCTGCCTTTCTATCTTCGCGACATGTATAATCGTATGGGTACTGGAATGTAGAGGATTAAATGTTGAGGAGAAAGGTGATGGATGTATGTAGAAAGGGCAGATTTGATTTGCTCACTGTGACTGAAACAAAGATGAAAGGAAACGGTGAAAATGAGTCGTGTAGTGTCAAATGTGTTTGTGCTGGTGTGGAAAGAAATGGGAGTAAGAAAGAAGTAGTTGCAATTCTGATGGTATAGAGGTGTGGTATATTTTGTGTGTCAGTACTAGAATTCTTATGGTTAAATTTCAGTTTGAAAAGGTCAAGGTATGTGTGGTTGTGACATATGGTCCATCTGAAGGGTAATGTTGAAGAGAGTGCGATTTTCTTGGATAATCTGACTGAAGTTTTGAAGGGGAGAGTAGGGGTTTCAGATTGATTGTGTGGGTGACCTAAATGGTTTGATAGGTGATCAAAAAAGGGATGGTATAACAGGTAGCTTTGGGGTGTCGGGAGAAAATGAGAATGGAAGGAAGGTGATTGATTTCTGCGAGGAGAGAGGTGTATATTGTATATGTGTAATACTTTCTTTAAACACAAGAGTATTCATAAGTATGCTAGAGTTGGTGTAGATAGAGATGGAATCGAAGTGAAAAGCATGATTGATGTTGTGTTGGTGAAGAAGATGTTGATTTGATTGGATTGGATTTGGAAGTTGTGTAACAAAGCGTTTATGGAATGTATAGTTACGAGGAATTGGAAGAGAGTAGTATATGGGAACGTGGATGGCTTAGTGGATAAAGCTCCCGGTTACTGTTAACTCAGCAACGCGGAGTTCCAGTGTTCGAATCCCGCTGATGGAGAGTAAAATCTCCTTTGACTCATTTAAGTCTTTGGGAAAGAGAGAATACCGGATGAGAATGAGAAAACCGGGAGCTTTAAAAACTATTCTTGAAACGTTCTTTTCTGGGGAACGCGGATGGCTTAGTGGATAAAGCTCCCGGTTACTGTTAACTCAGCAACGCGGAGTTCAATGTTCAAATCCCGCTGATGGAGAGTAAAATCTCCTTTGACTCATTTAGCTGAAATAAGTCAAAACGACAATACACTCCATTAAAAGGATTCGAAGCTCGACTCCGCGTCGCTGAGTTAACAGTAACCGGTCTCTCTAACCACTAGACCATCCACGTTCCCAAAAAAGAACGCTTCAAGAATAGTTTTTAAAGCTCCCGGTTATACTTATATACTTACCCTTGTACAAGGGTAAGGGGGATAAGGGTAACTGTAAGAATTATATGGGAATTATTTTATTGGGTGTTGTAGGGAAGATAAATGCTGGTATTTTGGTCGAAAGATTGCGTCGAGTGACTGAAGGACTGATTGGTGAAGAACAAGGTCCGTTAAGAAGTTTTAGATGATGTGAGTAGTATTCTAGCCATCTGAGCGACCCAGGCCTTTTCGATATGAAGGAATAGAGGTATTGCTTTCAAACTTGGAATATAATCTATGTATGGGTTAAGCTCGAAACAGGGTAAATTTCAAGTCTCTAGGATGTATATAGGGGGTACCTCCCCCCGAGAGCGTAGCTCAAAATATCGCTTACGCCCTTGTTGCGGGCTCTGAGCGGGTGAGATTAGGCTTAAGACGCGTTCGGCCCAACCGCCCAGGTGTGCGAAGCGCGAGAGCGCACGCGCGCATTCCCCGTAGAGGACAGCAGCTAAAAATTAAATTGTTCGTAGAGAGGCTGAAATTTGATACGAGAATCGATTTGAGAATCGTTTCTGAAGATCGGCGATTCCTGTAAGGAATCGTTTTTTACGCACTTTGGCTAGGCTCCGGCTCCGGCTCAGCCTCTGAGTCCAATATATATCTATAGAGGTTAGAGTTATCGTATTGGGTTAAAATTTGGAGGATGGTTATATGGTGACGTAATCTCATCATAGACGAGCTTACGTACCCCTTGGGTCCCTCTGAAGGGGAGGGTCCCCACCCCTCTAAAAAATTAAAATTGATCGTAGAAGAATGAAATTTGGATAATGTATAGAAGAAGGAGAAAGGAGTCTGAATCTATAGAGTTTGAGTTGACAATGGAACCGGTGCTGGCTCCAGTGTGGTGCTGGTGTAGTAAATATTTGTATAATAATAAAATATTGGTGTTAAAATATATGTTTATAAGGACGTAGATCTCAACTATGGATGTTTGAGCCTCTCTCTCTCTCTCATGGCAATGCGGATTGTGTCACCAAGACCTGGGTCGATGCGTGTGCGCGCCCGCAGGCGCGACTGCCAGTGCAATCCGCCGAGAAACGGAGGCACGTGCGCGTACCTTGCGCGATCCGACGCGAAACCGATGCATATGCGCGCCCGCGAGCCTTTCGCCAGCGCAAATCAAGAAAAATTTTCGTTTGCCTTCAAATCAGTAAATCAGTAAATCAAACTGGCCTCCCCTACCCCCTCCTCGCTTTCTGTCCATCCATGATCTATTGATCTATTGATCTATTGATTCAAGTTATATTTTTTATTTAAAAATTGTTATGTTTTACATACCCTAAATCAGTG
>JABUQX010113517.1:0-12500 GCA_015478945.1 Trachelipus rathkii
GATCTGATACGTATGAGTTGAATTGATCTTGTTTACATAATATAACGTATCATAATAAAAGGTATATAAAAATATATGAAAATTATAATTATCTTATTAATGTTTTTTCCTAGAATAATTTTAATCAGAAATTTTGTATGTGGACATGAGATTATCACAGTTAGTTGAGATGTGACCTTTTGTATTTACTAAGCTATATCCGTTATTACATTAAAAGACGTAAAAGTTTATTTTTTTAAATTAATAAAATCCTTAGGGGGAAAATCACGCCGGAATACATGATTATCTTCATTGTTATATTAACATCATGACTTATATTTCATATATATATTATTCATTATTATTTATTATTATTATTATTCTATTAACTTTTCTTTAATTATATTCTATTTTATTTTTATATTCTTCATTTTATATATTTATTATTATATATTATTTTATTAACAGGCTCTTCGAGACACGGTGTGCGATTATTTGATGCAAGAGGCCTTAATCGATCTTCAAGATCAATTTAATGCCCTTCTGACGCTGAGTTGGATTACCAATCCAAAGCCGATGGACACTATCTGTTTAACGCTTAATGATTATTTTCAAGATTATACGCATTTGCATCCAAAGTTAGTAATCATTAATTCAGTTGTTTGGTTTGTAATTTGTTGTCTTCTTTCACGGTAATAAATGATTTTTTTTTTAAGAAGTGAGTAATGCACTAGAAAGGTGCTAGCTAGATGTATTCTGCTAAATATTAGAGGAAAACCCAGGTTTATGCTCTCCCCACTTCTAATTTTTTTAATTGTGTTGTTGAACTGGGGACCTTGACGTTAAAATTCATTCTAATGCCAAATGTCCTTCTGGTTCTTATGCTCTTTCCAATAGTTAGTATGGAAAATGCATATTTTTAAGTTTAGTTGAGAATGCTGCTTGAGTAAATATAAAGTTTTTGAAATTTTGTAACATAAATGAATTTTATTTATGTAGCTATTAATGTTTTAAATAATGTTTTCATGATTTTCTTGTTGGCATTTTGTTTTCTAAAGAATTGCTGAGCGTAACCTAAGACATAACACTTTTAAAATGTTTTTTTTTTAATACAATTTTGCACGTAATTTATCTGCCATCTTTTTCCTCTATTCAGTGTATCCTACCCACCACTTCTCAACGGGTACCGGTGCTCAGTAATTCTTTCTTTACTTTTTATGTTTGTACATTTTGATAATCTCTATGATAATAATAATGCACCGTAATTTTCACGGATGATTCATCTGCTGTATCTCTGGGGATCATATTTAGATGTTTTATTTTTTAGCAGTATGAACGTCAATGTTATACACACATTACTGTTTCTTTTTAATATTTCCATCTATTTTTTTATATATATATATTTGGTTTACAAAGGCCAGAGGCCACTATCCACCGGGGTATCGGGAAAATTACGAAGAAGCAAAGTCAAATTAATGCTGACATTCCTCGACCCAGCGTTTGAAAGAGATTCAAGTCAAAGAGTCGTGGAAATAGTTATGAAGCTGTGTTTTCCAGACTTATCAATCCGGCACGGTCAGGTAAACTTAATCATTGAGCCCGTTAGCGGTTCAAGTCTCGAACTAGACGATGCAAAAAATCAAGAGCAAAGAAGAGGTCTTGAATGGGGGGTGCGGTTGAACTGAGCGAAGACAGGAATGACGCAGGAAAAATTTTGAAAGATAGCGAAAGGGAGTTCAAGAATCAGTTCGCTGTTGTGAAAGAAAGCTTAGATAAAGAAAAGAGAAAGAAGAAGGAAGCGGGATTGGGGGAGAGGCAATTGAAGGGACGGGAGCATGCGGGAACTCATGGATAGTAGGAGAGAGCATGATTAAGGGATGTGAGTGAGGAAGAGGGACGGTATCTACACCCTGGAAGGTTCCAGAAGAGAGTTTTTCCATTATTTGGAATGAGGTGGGAGATTGATGTTGATAACTTTTTAACACGTGGCAGGTAGACTAAAATAATGAAAGTGGGTTGCTGAAACAGTTCGAGGTCCCGAGAATAGCGGAGGAGGGAAGTAATAATGCAGGACGGTGGTAGGACATGGGGCAAGTGAAAGTCTGGAGAGGGGAAGAGTTAAGTGGGGGAGCATGACATACAAAATGGAGGAAATTATTAAGCCTTGCAAATAAGTAAAAAACAAAGAAAAACGCTAAAAAAAAACTCGGGAAGTGAGAATGGAAAATAGTGCAGGAAGGAAGGTTATCAAGGTTGGAAGGAAGGCTGCAATAGGTCTCAACGAATGGCCACCTATATCAGGGTATACATATGTTGGAGAAGTGTGAGAAGAGGTACCACAAGATTGGAGGTCAGAGCCAGCAAGTGGTGAGGTTTGGATTCCCCTGTCCTATAGAACGGATCGGATAAGGGTGAGTGTACGATAAGATGGAATGTGGCGAAATTATAGGTCATATGTCTTGTTAAGTTTGTGGGTAGGCGAAAGCTGTAACGGAAGTAAATCTGATATTGAGAGAGATTAAGAGTTAACGGAGGGGAGACACTGTGAGTCGGGAGAATCGGACAAAGAAACACCAGCGAAAGGATCTTAAGGAGAGCGAAGAGGAGGTGTGTGCTGGACAATAGTGTTTATACACTGAAAGATGCTTGTGAGAAAAGTATAGAGAGGAAAGGAATTAGTGGTATTGAGTGGGTGTTTCTAGATTTAGTACGAGAAAGACTCGAATCTATACGAAATAGAGTGAAGTACTAGGGGATATCCCGAATTGGGAGGTCGTTCGTCTTTGTGAGGAAAAATTGGGGTAGGTAGGGTAAAGCGATAATTACAGGGAAAAAGGATATCATTAGGCTCTGTCTCAATATTAGAATACCCCCTGAGACTAGATTTGTGTGTTTCGAGAGTGTTAAGGAGGGTAGATGATCGACGTTTGGGAATTGGTGTGAGATTGAGGCAAGGGTGTTGTAATGTGCGCCGTGGACTATTCTTAATTTGTTTATGGAGCAGTGTTTGCAGAGGCCCGAATAGTGCAGGAGGGGATGGGGAGGTGGGAATTGCAATGAATGGGGCAAATGATAGAAAAAGGCAAGGTTGACACCTGATATACTAACTGTTTGCGGATGAATACGCCCTAGTGGCGCTAAAAACGCCGGGAGAGGGACTGAAATCAAGGATATTCTTGCGTGAATACGGTGTTTGATAGAAGGAAGAACTTTGTTTTTCGATGACAGAAAAAGAGAAAGCATCAAAATTTAAATCCATCACATGTGCGGCTAAGAGTTAAAGTCACTGGTTAGTTGTCAAATTGAAGGAAGGAGGAAATGTGGAGTCACCCGAGAAAGGCGAGGGAGTTAAAAAAAAGAGCTTAGAGTAGAGGGGCTTGTATGTATTGGAAGAAGTAAAGATTTTTAGATAATTTATATAGCGGATGCGCATTTTAAAGAACGGTAATAGGGGAGGGAATGAAGAAAAGGAAGGACGAACTGCTAGAACATAGAGAGGTGAAAGGAATCCCGAAGCGTTTAGATGCGTCTGAGAGAGAATATGGAAAAGGTGAGATGATTCTATCCTCACAGACAATTTTAGATAAGTCAATGGTTTTGATTATAACCAATACTGAAGAGTTATGATTGTACCAGCCGGTGTGTATGGGTGTGTGAAACGTGGGGGTTTGCTTGATATGATTTTAGGATACCGAGATAAGAAGTTGGATAGTTATTTTGAATGAAGGGGGATTGAGAGCGGTTTGTGGGTTAGCAGAAGGAGAGGATTAGGAATAGGGGTGTGAGGAGAGAGAATGTGATTGGAGGTGGATGATTGTCTCCTGGTGAAGAGCGGAGAAGGGAAATGTTTCGAAATGATTTGTAGGTCATGGGCATTAGATTGTAGAATCGAAGGAACAGAGAGTTGGTGTAGAAAGAATCTTTGGGAAGGACGGATGGAGGAAAAGTAGGCAAGGAGAGGATAAGGAGAAAGGAGACCAGAGGAGGGTAGGTGATGGATGGAATAAGGAGATTGCTGGAGAGGGAGAGTATGAGGAGAATGAGGTAGGGGTGTCTGCTTTGAATGCGAGGGAGTTTAGAGTGGGGCGATGGTGATGGAGGAGCGACGATGAGGCGCGCGAGGTGTGACCAATATGGAGTGAGGCTTGTTATCAAGCTACCACTCATACCCCGCTCCTAAGCGGGACAAACACTGTGTAGGTGAAATTAAAATAAGTTAACAATTCATATATGAGTATAAGTAAATTATTAGCAATAAGATCATCAATAACTTATAGTATTACATCCAATAAAGTAGGTATCAGCATAATACCGCCTACTATATATATATATATATATATACTTATAATAATATATATTAACTCGTCATCTAGTGATGATTAATGATATCAATATATATATTAATAAATGAGGCATATATATATACTAAGTTATTAATATCCTTTTGGGATATAGTTAGCAATAACGGTTACTATAATACTACTATACGTTAATGCCTATATATAATATTATGTTATATCTATATATACCGTATATATATATATGATTATACATTATATGTAGGATATAGTGAATTAATATATCTATGAGGATTTAATGAGTTAATTTATCTAATATAAAGGAATAATACTAGTTATAAATGTATGAGAAATAAAAAGTAGTTTACTGAGTATATAGATAGATAAATATAGTACACCAGTAAATAATATATTGTAATAATGGATAAGTCTATTCTATCGTAAGATTTATTAGCGTTTATATAATTTATATATATATTACATAGATATATATATATATATATCACTACACCATAACCACTATATATATATTAATATTATAATATAATATAGTATATGATATAATATATACTATATATATATATATATATATATTATACTAATAATATATAGTT
Source organism: Trachelipus rathkii (assembly GCA_015478945.1). Taxonomy (NCBI): domain Eukaryota; kingdom Metazoa; phylum Arthropoda; class Malacostraca; order Isopoda; family Trachelipodidae; genus Trachelipus; species Trachelipus rathkii. Next base: position 4,892 of record JABUQX010113517.1, read on the forward strand.
ATTATATTATAATATACTATATGTATATTATATATATATTAATTATATATATTATATATATATATATTATATAATACTATATATATATATAACTATATCGTCAGTATATACTACTATATATTAATTAATAAGCATAGGCAAAGTCTATGTTAATAGAAGTCAATTAGATGTTAATTGATATAATAACAGAAGCTGACTGACTATATGAATAATAGTGAAAAGTGAGAAATTATCTCACAAATAATGATAGAAGGCCACACAATATAGTAAACCGTAATACATGAATATGAAGAAGTATATCTCACATGAAATAAATGATAACAATGACTTTATATAATATTATATAGTTAGATAATATGTCATTTATATCCGAAAGTACTAGGTGGTTGCATCTGACATTTCACACACGCAATTATATATATATATCAGCTACTATACTAATTATAAGGTATATTATAATTCGCTGAAGGTATAAGAATAGATTATAATAATGTGGCATAACATATATAAAATGTACAGATGAAATAAATATAGATGAATAAAGTTATATTATTATTATAGTATTGATTAGTATATATTACATAATTATATATAATATATTCATTATAAATATACTATATAATATAAAAACCTACTATAATAATATATAATATACTATAATTCATATTTCTATGAAAAAATAGTGGCTGCTTCTAACTGTATAAATAAAATGAATAGTGAATACCCACATGTCTAATTTATAACAACTACTCAATATTGATTTATATATATATATATAATAAATAATTATAATATATATTTATAATATAATATATTATTATATAAATTATAATTGTATTTATATTTATATAATACTTAATTATATTAATAATATTAATATATTAATATAATAATATATATAATATAAATATAATTAATATATATAATTTTATACTATATTAATTCTATATAATTAATATACTATTAATATTATATTTAATATATATATATATATATATATACTTAATATATAATATTATATTATATAAATTAATAATATTATTATATTTATTATATATAATTAATAATATTAATTTATATAATTCAATATTATTATATTATATATATAATATATATTAAAATTATATGATATTAATTAAATAATATATATATATATAATATTTAATATATTATACTAATATATATATTTAAATTATATCTATATATTAATATATTTATATATATATATCATTATATAATATATATATATATATACACCTTTCAATAATACTATATTATAATATACATACATATACATATGTAATATTAATATATTATATAATATATAAATATTATTAAATATATTATTATATTATCATATATTACTAATATAATATATAATTAATATATATATATATATATAAATTATACAATTATATTATATATAATAATATATATATAATATACTATATATAAATCATTACATATAGGGAGATTGTTATGAAGGGGGGAACATACATAGTATATTATATACACAAAATATAGACCAGTGCAATTAGTATATTAAGAAAATATTGATATAAAATGGCTTTGAGAATAATTGACACACCAGATATATATAAATAATTGGCATATTAATTATAAAGATATTAGGCTATCATATAATATATATATAAATATTACTGTATATATATATAGTAATAATATAATTATATATATATATAATATTATATTATACGAATACTTATCTACTATATGGATATCATGTTGTTATAAATAATTCATTCTTTGCATGACACTTATTTCGGTATAATATACCTATATTACCGTTAATTGTATATACTTTCATAATAAAATATAATAGACAAATTCAGAACTAAATATTCCAATATTTAAGAGATAGTAATATATAAGATAATATAACATGCAGTTAATATATTTCTATAATATATGATACTTGTAATCATATATACTAATATGATATACACAATCATCACTATAACATAAATATAAAAAAGGTGTATTAGTATAATGATAATTTATTGTATCTTTATGTGATAAATATTTTATTCTATATATATAAATATATATAGATAATATATATGAATTAGGTGAAAATATTATTATTATTATATATATTTATAGGTTGTATACTATATTAATAATATTTTAGTATAAGTATATATACGTAATATATATATCATAATATTATAAGTAATAATAAATTATAATCGGGTATAATCAATATATATAGAATAATATATTATTAGTATATTATATATATATACATTGATTTACTTATATATCTATATAATATTTATATATGTATATTCTATAATATTGATATATAATATATATATATACGAATATATATATATACATTATATCTACTCGTTTTGTGCTATAATGAATATATACATTTATTAGTAATATATCATAGTAATATATATGTATATATATGTAGTACTGTATATATTAATTATAAATAATTACTACTACTATAAAGTTATTTTATGAACTACTAAATATTTACCCTCTATAGTAGGTATGTAATAATGACAAATTCATCTATATAACGTATAGCACTACTACGCATCTAATCGTGGCTTTGATATGACGTATACCTAATATTCTATACGTCATATATATCTATAATATACTCTATAGTATATAATATATATAAGTTAAGTACAGAGCAAAATGGTTATTTATCTTAGCTCTCATATATGTTTCGTAATTAATATACTAGGAGCATGTGTGTACTTTAGTACAACGTCACATATTATAGCGATGCAATGACTGGCATAGATGTACTATCATCCAATTGAAAACAGTCGGTTGGTCTGTAATTGTTCACAGGTGAACTGACACGATCTTGTTTATTGAGAGAAGTGTATTTGCCGAAGTCTGGTCCTGAAAAGCTGTTTGCTTCGAGAGTTACCATGAAAAATGACTACTGGACAACATGGCACCAAGGTAACATTTCTATCGTAACAGCAGATGAGCAGAGCGCGGAAGGCTCTATCCAGTCTAGATGGTTTTAACTATGTGTATTGCAGTGAGTTGCAGGACCTACATCGTATGGGACTCCCAGGTCGATATGACAGCGTGAGTGCGATGTTTATTACATTCACAAGAGCCAGTTTAAAGTGTGGTTGTGACAACAACTAACAGGTATGCTTCGGTTCCGTAAGCAGAACGGTACTCGGTACGAACTGAGAGAGGGGAGATAATGCCAAAAATCAAAGACAGTTTGGAGAGGCTACAATATCAGTATACTATGGATTGGTAATATATCGCCGCTCGACTCCAACAATCTTGGTAAGACATTTTGCCTCGGCTTACAGCAAGCAGGTTTCACCAAAATATCCCTGCTTCCTGATGGCTAGTTGGACGAAGGCGGGCGGCAAAGGCATCACTGGACAAAGAGAATTGGCCACTAGCGAACCCTTGACGCCACGGGTGAACAGGAACATAGATACGGGTGAAACCACTTTAACAGGAGAGAAAACATCATCTACTCCATACACAATAAAGCAAAAAGTTTGAGAAACCAATTTTGTGGCAATCATGTCAAATGAAACTTCAGATATTATAAATACATCTCAGCTTTCAACTGCTCTTAGATATTTGAACGAAAAAACTGGGATATATTGTGGCCCACAATATAACGGGACACTCCTCCGTGTATGCTGCCATTTGCCTGACAACAATGACTGTTAGAGGCAAATCGTGGAAGCTTTTTCAAGATGTAGCACAGAATTTTCTGAGGGAACAGGAAAGCCGAGAACAACTAAACATTGTACATTAAAACGCTAGGACGTTTTCATTCTCGATGGATGTGAATGAGTATAATTTGCACCTACTTACAATCGCACCTAAGAACAATTATCCGGGAAACCTAAGGCAGTGTTAGTGATTGAGGACAGGTTGAACGCTTCACATCAGAGGACTAAGTTCATGGCAGACGTATACAGGGCAAGATCTTTTAAACTCTTTCTGATCATTGTAGAAGGTTATAGAGTTGCTATATTACTTGCTCTTGTCCTAATATATTGTAATTTTGCGTCTTCAATTTCTTCTAATTGATGGTAATCTTCGGACGTTGTAATCCATTCATTATGCTTAATTATTTAAAATCCGCCTGGCATTTTACTTAGTTGCCGAATGTTGCTTTAAATGTGTATTTTTTTCATCAGGAATTATTTTTGTAGTTCTAACGCGGACTCCATTTTATCCCATGTGGTTTAGATTATTACTTTAACTATAGATTTAATGCTTCTTTAAGACTTACATGTCTTGTAAGTTATATAGTATATATATAACTAGTATAGGCTCCTTGATATATATGATGTTAATCATTTGTTAGATTAAGAAATTAAAATTTACAACTCTTGTTTCACACAAATCTCACATGCTGTTGTGAATATCAAAAACCGATTACATTTTTGGATCAGCACATCCAATAATTAATCAAATTGCGCACCCGTCCAAGAAATTTCAGTTTACCAGTAGTTAGTATACACAGTATAAAACAAAAGTAATAACTATCTTACCTATAGCAAACCATTCACATTAAAAATAATTAAATGAAATATGAATATTTTGTAGTTAAAATATTAAACCTAAACTTCATATTGATAAGCCTAAGCCCTAAGGTAAACGGACAGGATATTAGGCAGTTCTCCATTTTCAGGGGATACCTATTTCTTGTGGCTTCATAATATTTCCTCGTTCTAAATATTTTTCACTTTCGACTGTGACGGTGGAGCTGAAAGGTATTTTCTTGCTAGTTTTTTTCAATTCTAACTATTTCCAGTGTCTTTTCCAGCCAATTGAAAGGAATGATCGTACTTGTCTTCACATCCGTTCAAAGAGGCAATTGTAAAAATTAGTTCCTTCCTCATATAAATTCCGTATGTAGCCTTTTACCTTTTTTGTCAGAAGAATGGGGCTTTCAGAATGGCGACTTTCCTTTTTCACTTATCACTTTCTTTTCTGTATATGACGATTTTGATGCCACAATTTCTTTAAAACAATCCATAAAAGAAGTGAAAATGGAACCTTCAGGTTCACTTTCCCCACATGTGAATCATCGTCACCAGAAGAGTCAGGAGCTAAATATTCATGCATTTCTTTCCATTGCTCAACGACAATATTTTTTTAGAAATTCTTGTTAAAAAACAGCTTTTAATCGCAGATCTAAAAAGTAGCTACACACAAAGATTTTTCACATAATATAGTTTAGTCTTTTTTTACTGATTTCTTAAGCTCTTAAAGAGTGTATTAGCTTCTTGCATAGTTTAGTGCCTCAATCCATTCTCTCCAATTATCAGTATGACTTTCAATTCTCGAGATCAACCGATGGTATGATTTTCTTAATGATCTATGGTCCTCTTGCTTATGGATTTTAAGGGGTCTTAAATGGTAGCATTGGCATATCTAAAGCAATAAGAAAAATAGAAGTCATGACATACGTTTCTGATCTCTAAATTCATTTACGTTGAGATTCCTTCTTTGCTTTTCTCGCTCATGCCTACTTTTCACTCAAATCGCTTTATTTCGGCAGTTGTCAATGGAGCGGTTTCTCATTCTCTGTCAACTGTGTTGTTCCCATGAATTGTTTTATAACCTTCTTTTTCCGAATTTTCATTAAAAGACTTACTCATTTCATATATACTCCCTCTTTTGCATCTAGAATTACTTCTCATTCTCAACTTTGCCATCCAATTCTGCGTGATCTGGATGGGATTCCATTGTGGAATGGTCGCTATGTAGTGAATTTGAACTCTTAAATTAGGAACTCAACTTCTGCATATATATCACTCTTAAATATACCTCTCAATTTTCCTATTTGTTTCTGCTGCTCTAGTGTCTCACTTGTTGATAACATAAACATTCTCGATTCTTAACATACTGTAAACAATAAATTGTCATAGAAATCTCATGTAACAATGAATGCTAAGGCGATTTCAAGGAAGCTGGGATTTCTGTTCAGGTCGCAAGATTTTTTTATTCAGCACAGTTACTCCAGCAGCAAAAATGTCTTATTCTCGTCTGTATGGAGATCTGCTCACGGATTTTGGGGAGCTCTACTTCCATCCATCTTGTGGAGTTGTCCTTTTATTTCTAACTTCCTTGACCCCTTATCTCAATTTTTTAAAATTTTAATACAACATCAGATGCTTTGAGTCACCCATGTAGTACTTAGGTTGTTTTATTTTCTTCCTTTTTATCAAAGAAATATGCTCTGTAGAATTCTTTGCCATCTTCTCTCTTTCTTTCTGTGTTCAGTCTCCTTCACTTTAAAGCTTGTATCTTTGCCAACCTCAGAAGTTTTTGTTGGATGGTCATGAAAAACTAGTTCCTTTCAATTATTAACTATTTTCATTTAGTCCTTCGAAATTCTTGAAAAATAATGATTTTCATAGATATTTTATAAGCTTCCTAAATCGTACGTAAAATTTATGCAATAATTTCATTATTTATAACAGGCCCGGACTGGCTCCTTTGGGGGCCCTCGGCTAGAGATTGAAAAGGGGCCCCTTACCGGGAATTTTAGAAGGAATGGATTAGTAGAATATGTAATTTTTGTAAGATTCAGAATATACGTGTTTAAAAGCATTTTACCTAATTTTGTCCACTTGGAAAATAGTTTGAGTAAAAAGTAAGCTTTTTCTGATGTAGTTTCTTTCACAATAAATATTTATATAATTTTTATTATACAAATTTAAAAGTTTCCTGCTATGAAAAATAAGTATACTAATTAATTACGATTGGTTTATTACTTAAAAATGAGATTGAGTAATACTTTTAAAGCCTTTTTTAGAAAAAAAAAAAAAAACCCCCAACCCCCTCCAAAAAAAAATTCAACAAACTTTTTTTTGTTTGTTTGGGAAGGCATATAGTCTAAATCCTACTGCAATACCTCAGTAAGTATTAAAAAGGGACACAAGTCACACAGTAATAAAAACCAGCATATGAAAAAGAAAAAACAATGTCCTCTTTAATTGTGATTTAATTGTTACAAATTGTAGAATATATTTTATAACAAAAAGAAAAATGGCTCTACAATACCTTGGTACAGAGTTCAGACACAGCAAATTAAGACAGGTTATGTGAATAGTGGGATAGGTTGCTTACTCCCCTAACAGTCGTTTTGGCGCAGTCTCACTGATCCTGGCTACTTCATATATAATACATCTTTATCCAAGCTATGAAATAAGAGTCTTTCTACATTTCATGGAAAGAAGATTAGACATAAGGTCATGGCTTAAAGTAGATCTAAGTCGATTCTATTTATTTTTAAGTTTTAGCAAATACCGCTTTCACAGGTGAACTTGTGTACACGGTATGCGTTTAGTAACAAACTTGGTAAGCTACATATAGTTGGTAAACAATCTAGCATTGTGAGAGTTCCAAACAACCAAAAAGGCGCATGATAAACACTGAAAACATTGATTGTCAGAGCAGTAAACATAAAGATTTTCGTCTTCTTCAAATTCAGATTCTACATGCCAAATTCACAGATTTCTTCAGCTCCATTTATATTGTCTTGTTTTTCTTTTAATGTTAATTTTTCAGCCATTGTAAAACTTTCCACTGATCTTAAAACTGTTTTCAGCTCTAT
>JABUQX010113517.1:17500-34350 GCA_015478945.1 Trachelipus rathkii
AGAAAATTCAAGGTACTTTCAATTGCCTTGGAAGTTAAGGAGGAGCTTGAAGTTAAATAAAGATTATTATTCTTATTTGTTTTACTGGTATAAGTTTTTACCGTTGAAGTTTTGTTTTATTTATCAAGTGAGCCTACATAAAATATAGTTAGTATAGGGGAGAGAAGCAACGCACCCAAAGTTATGAGATTACTCCGAACCCATTGTGAACATTTGTGGTTTAGGGCAGGGATGGCAAACATTTTAAATTGACTGGGTCGGTTTTGATACCTTAATTTAGAAAAAAACAGAAGTAGGTCACAAATTTATTTACTATATTAATATTAATGAGAAACTTGTTGTAGCATCTTGTTTTGCTAGCGTTATAATCCGGGGTTCATATTTTGTAGTTTTCAGTTTTACACATGCAGCACTTACATCTGCACTAAGACGATTCCTGGTGCTTGATTTTATAAAATTTATATGTGAAAACAACTATTCACATGAATTTTGGCACAAGTGACTGACGCAACAACAAGATGACTGTAGTATGACAATTTCATCATTAACTGCCACACCCAAAGAAGACGAAGGTGGAGCTGCCAACTAAGTTGTCAAATACTAATTAAATATTATAATGTCCACTTATGGTACTGTGAGAAAAATCATTTCTCTGAAATTAGCGTTCAATAATGAACGAAGATTTTTTAGATTCTTAAATTATAAAGAAGTGTATGGGTGACTCCTGAAAGCTCTTCTCATAGTAGCATAACTGGACATTTATTTGGTATAAATTCCTAAAAGCGAAGTGGATGGTGGGTCACTTTGTGACCCGCGGGTCAGTATTTCGCCATCCCTAGTTTAGGGTATACCTCGTAGCACACAAATGCTTAATGGTTCGCCACTCTTCGGGGTCATTTTATACACCCTTGCTGCACAGGAGTAGACACATACTCTATTCACATGTCATAAACACAATTACATAACACTTCCTTCAATACTTTGAATAGGAAACGATACAACAGGACTTTATAGCACTTTATTCACCCCTTTCCCCCTCACCATCTGGGAGTTGACGGACTCCAGTGGTGGGGTTGGTACCATCACGGGATTGCCAGACTGTTCTGGTGCATAATCGCCTTTCTTTATTAATTTCTGCAACCTTCACGGCCTTTTCTCAAATTTCCACTTTGTTAAATAACACCTCTCTTTTTCTCGATCTCATCTGTTGTTCTTAACCGAGACACAGGTGCTCCAGTGCTATTACAGCAAACTTTTGTCTGTTCTCTAATACTGTCTCTATTCTCAAATTTCATTCAATGGCGGATGTTGCGCATATGTACCCAACGATGCAATCTGTGCTCGTGTTTCTAATTTGGAGTTTTCTGCATTTTGTACCTTACGGCTCTCATATCAACCTACAACTAAATTCATCTGTTCATTCTATTATCGCCTAGCTCTACTGGATATCCTAAAATCTTTGATTATCTAAACCAAAAATTAGAACACATTCTCTCTTTCTCTCTTTTCTCGGAAATCATTATTTTGAATGATTTCAATGTTAAAAATCGTCATTGGCTTTCCTCTAGTTCTCATGAAAAACTTGATGAGCTTGCTTACCATTTCTCTATCTAAAATTTTCTTGAGCAGTTAGTGCAGATCCTCACTCGTATCCTTGATCGCCTGGAGCTGAGCCCAACATTCTAATCCTTTTTCTAACTTCTAATCCCTCTCTTTATTCTATTAAACTCTTTCCTCCTCTGGGTTCCTCAGATCACCTTCTTATCTCTGTATGTTCATATATCTCTTCAAGTCATCTGCAGGAAAGACCCTCGCCTACGGAGAGAAAACGTTTTTGTCACTTCGGTTCCCCAAATTGGTCGAACTTGCTCCCTTGGACTTGCTGCTTCTTTGATTTCCCATGGAACGACTATGGTACATGCAATTCCCTCCACATGAAGGTGGAGGGAGCACATCCACATTCCCTCCCATGAGGGAAAATATCGTACTAAAGAAACTTTGTAATATAAACAACCTCAAATATATTGATATTATTTCAAAACACGTCATAAGAAAGTAAACAAGATTACAGCATAATCCTCCTTATCAACTCAGAAAGTCGCATATAATCACATGCTTACATCGACAACTACAAAACATTTTTTTACAGAAGGATTGGCATATACAAAAACTGAACATGATATATATGTATACAAAGGAGGTCTATATTCATAATTAACATTGTGTACAAACGAACTTAGAGAAAACAAAACACGACAATAGCACATAAATAAATAAATAAATAATAATAATGAATAATAATAATAATAATAATAAATAATAATAATAATAATATAATAATAATAATAATATAATAATAATAATATATAATAATAATAATCCGCTTATAGTATTATATATATATATATATATATATATATATATATATCTATATATATTAATTATATATATATTATAATATATATATATAATATATATTATATATTATTAATATTATATATATATATATATATATATATATATATTATATATATATATATATATATATATATATATATATATATATATATCTGAATGTTCCTTACATGAATACTGGCTTATGAAACCTCACTAAGATTTAAACCCTCCAAATCTTTACACAAATGGCAGTCATCCTCGTCATTACATCTAAGATACTTTTTCAATTCCTCAATTCCGTCCCTGAGCACATATGTGACAAGTTCACGCCCTGGCACTACCATATGTTTTGGGTCAGGATCATCCACGTAAATAGATTCTTCAAGCTGACGAATAAAGTTATGAACATCTATAGAGGCTACGAACTGATTAAATATCTTCAGAATCTTTGGGTAACAGTTTTTTAAATGTATAATATATTTCGTATAACATATAATGGGCTGCAGTAGCATAATCGGTCAACATTTCTGTTTTACGCAACTTTTTAACATTATCTGTCGACCTCGAGCCATATATTTTATTTGGGATGTCCCTCTAATGTAGAAATTATAAGGTGTTGGGTTAAATAGCCCTGTATCTTCTCACCTCTGCCATATTCTAATATCCATAATATTCGTATCTAGATATTTAGATAAGGTTAAAGTAAGTATCTTACCATCATGGTCTCCACCTCCACTGATAACTATCTTCCGACGGTTTAAGATATTGTGTGACTTAAAGTGTTCATTTACCCAATCTTCAGCATGTTGGCATACACAAAGTAATTCGTCCGAAGTCATAAAAATACGCCTGTTACTATGGTATACTACATCTGAAATATGCAAAACCGTCTGGCTTTCTTCTATATATGAATGATACATCACTTTTCGGAACATTAATTTCCAACTGTACAATGTCTCGTATAGAGATGTATTTATCAGACGAACCATTCTAACGGTAGGAATATACATCATATGAAACTGAACACTTTTAAGACAGAGCACACGCTTCTACTCACGTTCAACTAAAACGATTATGAGCGCTAAAATAAGTCTCGAGAGAAAAGAAAATGTAATATTACTGGAGCAAAACAAGTTTAAGAGATAAGGGATATTTTGGCCAATCACAGGAAAGGTAAAGGATATTTTAGCCAGTCACAGGAAAGGTAAGCCTAGATAACAGATACTTCCAACATGGAAATAGCATCCAAAGTCTTACACGGTTGAAACGCCACGCTCTGCAACGTGGGAATCAACTCGGCATACCTCAGAACATACTAATCAACACCGAGTTTGACTTCGTAGCTCCAAAAACAAAAATGTTGCACAGGTGCATTAGTAAAGGGGGGTAGGGGAACTATCTATTACTAATTCGTACTAGGAGTGATTCGATTCCATCATAAACCACAGGAATCGATTCAGCAGTATCGATTATGTACTAATCGATATCAATATCGGGTATATTCTGTCACATACGATATATCGCACTAGACGGGCTAGCCAAGGTGGACGGAGTACTAGCTCACACTAGGAGTGCCACGAGACCGTTATAAACCACAGCAATCGACTCCCCATACTTATAACATAGGGGTAGACAAACCTAAATTAGGTATATTCTAATGATGTACGCTATGATTACTAGAAAGTGCTAGAACGCAGCTGTGCCAGCTGGTTTGTTCTGTGACGTCACTTCTACCAAAAGTCCAAATATCACTGATACTACTGAAACAGAACAAATTTAAAAAAATTTTTTATGGGACATAATAAAAAAAATATCTCAAAGCTTTGTTTTTTTGAAAAAGTTGAAATTTTGCGATAATTTTTTTCTACTCCTCGATCTAATTCAAATTTTCAGGGCGTATATAGTACGTCGAGATACATCTTTTTTTATTAGATTGAACCTTCCGTAAATACAGGGAGTTTCAAAACAGTTAAAAAATATGGTGGTAAATTTGTATAATGATTTTGATATGTTTATTTAATAAAATTTAAAAGTACACTTTGGAAGTGTTGAATTTTTTTAAACACTGCTATTAGGCCATATAGTATAAATCAGGATACATTTATCAATGATATATTTTATTGTAAATTTTTCATTACAATATGCAGGTAAATGTCGTAGCTAGCAGAGTCTCATATAATTTTCTTACTGCTGAATTCTTCATACAGCATAGTTGAAGAACATTTGCAAAATTGAATTTACAAGCATTAAAAGAAATTATATAATCCGTTTATGTCAATTTAATTTAGTATCTGTAATGTAGTATTGTTCTTCATTTTTGGATAGCAAGTAGTTCCATTTGATTAGCTTTTTTCATATGTTCATAATTGACCAAATGAATAAATTATATATATATATATTATATATATATATATATTATATATACTATATATATATATATATATATATATATAATATATTATATATATTACTATATATATATAATATATATATATATATAGTATATATATATAATATATGTGTGTGGAAGAGAAAAGCTTGATAGCTCAAAAGTGTATAAAAACAATTGAAAAACACTTTGACTTCGACTGTATATAATTTTTTTAAAATTTACTTGAAATTTGTACAAAAAGGGAAGAAATTTTGAATAAAAATATAGAATCTGCTCCTGTTCGCGGCTCTTGACACCAACAATTTGCTTTTTGTTATATAACGCTTTCGACAAAAATTATTTTCATGTTAATGTCAAATGTCCATCGGACATCCGATCCAAACATTAGAGGTAGTATTTATTTATTAGATTAATTCAGAGAGAGATTTGTAGAATTAAAGATTTAAATTTCACAAAGTTAAGAAAACTCAACTGGGAAATTCTATCCAGATCAACAAAAATAGATTCTGAAATATTAAGTCGAGGGGCATCTCATGCATAAAGGAGGGGCAGATTCGAAACGTGTATAGAAGAATAGAGGAACGAGTTATCGGCGTATGAATGGAAATGGTTAAAAAAGTAGCTGAGAAGATCATTAAAATAAGAAGATTGGATAGACTTGTAGATAAGACAGACCCTGAGGAGCACCATAGTTGACAGGAAAGCAAGAAGAAATCTGCTTCTCAGCAAAAACTGATATGGGGATATTAGCAATAAAGTTGGACATACATAAGCATAGAGAAGGGGGAAACCAAAAAAAGAGGAGATTGTAATAGGGGAGAACCAGAACCCTCCGAATCTTAGAAGGAGGGGTAAGGTTTCAACCCTTCGGGCTGAGACCCAAAACCCGCTTACACCCCCTTAGGGGTGATCCCCCTTCGTTGGATTCACACCCTTTCAACGAGTGCGTCCCCGTAGGTGATCTCCAAGAAGTGCTTACAGTTCTGGCAAATCGCATCTGTATGATGCGCTGTTGCCATACCTATCAGTTTGTTTATAGTAAAGCTTGAGATTGTTATACTTTGTTAATGTCTACAGTTTATTCACGTTTAATGTATGCCTGGTATGCTGTGGTACTATATGTTTTTAGTTTAGGAAATATTATGTTAGCATTTATTCGTTGATCTGCATGATCGATAGGTTATTTTATGATGTTTGACTGTGAATTTTGCTGATGTCTACGTTTATTCATAGTTCAAAATGATGTTATATTTGAAATGGATGACACATTGATGAATGTAGTATCAATTCATAGTTCAAGATGCTGATACCTTTGAAAGTTTGAACACTTTGTTAAGGAATTTTGTTAGATAATGCTGATTTATCTGCCTATGTTATGATTGAAAATCCAGTATAGATTGAATTTTGCTGTATGATGAGGGATAGGTTGAGAACTTATTCATGAGTCCAAATATTAATGTCTTATTCGTAGATTCTAATGTCGTAATCTTTGTGAAGTTTTCACCCATTGTAAAGTGTTAGTATGTAAGCTATGTTTAATTTTATGTTACGTTTTGTTTAAAATATTACTATGAGCAATTGAAATTAAAACTGGTTTGTTAGAGAAATGATAAGTTTCGTAAGATATTAATGTGTTAACTGACGATGATGTCTTAGAAACGTGAGTAGAGGGTAATTTTTTTGCTGGGTATTGTTAGGTTTGCTCAATAATTTTGCTAATGTCTACGTTTATTCATAGTTCAAATGATGATGTTTTATTCGATATGAGTGACATTTTTTTTTCTTTGATGAAGATAGGGTCAGTTCATAGTTCATGATGCAGGATCATTGATAGATTGGTCACTTTATTCAGGGATTTTGTTAGATAATACGGTATTAGCTGTCGTGATATGTTGGAAAAGTGGGATACATTTGAGCGCTTTTTTGTATGTATGTTAGCTACTTTACCCTTGATAAGTGGGGAATTTGTGAATGTTAGCCGATTATTCGTACGTGAGGTATGTTAGGTTTTGTCGTTGTCATTATATTCTTAGTTCAGTTTATGATATGTTGCTTTATTGATGTGAAAACTTTGTTACCTCATATATCTCGTAGGTCCTGTATGATAAATATGGTTAAGGTTATGATAATGATTGTTAAATATTACTATGTTAAGGTAAAAATACATGATATGTTACAGATACGTTTGAAAAAGTGTGAACAGGTTTACGTTCTGGATGCAACGTTAGTTTTTACTGCTGTTAAGTAGCGGAACTTGTATATGTTGACTGTTTATTCAAACGTAAGGTATTGTTAGGTTTGTCGTTGTTACGTTATATTCTTTAGTTCAGGTTATGTATGTTTAGCTTAATTGATGTTAAAACTTTGTTTATGTAGACAGCTGTTGGTTGATCTGTGTATAAAGAATTCATTTTTTAAATGTTTTTTTTATAACAAAATTGAACTTTCTTAATATACTTGAATCAATAGGTCAACAGATCATGGAAGGGTGGGTGGGGAAGGGAGTGGAGGAACGGATGGTTTGATTTACTGAGTTATTGATTACTGTCTTAAAATCAGTAAACTATTACACTTTACTATGATATTTTTATTCAAAGAACTTGTTTTTATATTATGTTTGGATAAAACTTTTGTTATTTTTATGTATGTTGGATAAAAACTTTGTTATAGGCTTATAATTATTCATGCGATTTTTATATTTATCTGTTTTTATCTCGAATATTTGTTAATCTTACTCTGTTTAATGTAAAAACTGTTTACGTTTTAGAGTTTATATTCGTTGTCAGTATGATAATTAGACAGGGTTTAGATAAATTTTTGTAAATATTAACATGATAATGTAAAATTGACATTGATTTGTTAGAGAAAATATGCTTGAACAAGTGTGAATAGGTTACGCTTTGTCCGCTGTTATACTTACTGTTGTTTAGTATGGAACTTTGTTTAATGTTAGCCATTTATTCCCGTAAGTTGTGTATGGTTTGTCGTTGTACATTATAATTCTAGTTCTGGTAATGCTATGTTTTAGCTTTATTATGTGGAAAATAAGAATACTTATCTAGCCGCGTCATATGTTACGTTAGCATATATTCGTTGGTTAGTATATAAAGAACTTATTTATGTTGTTATGTTTATCCGAAATGATACTCGCAATGTGACTTGATCAATAGATCACAAGATCACGAAGGGTTGGTGGGAGAAGAAGAGGAGGGGAAGGGGAGGGAGGGAGGGACTCCCTTGAATTAGTGAAAAGGCTCCCCTCAAGGGGAGGGGAGGGGTGGTTTGATTTACTATTTACTGATTTAGTGATTTACAGCTTTAGGATCGGTAAACTATTACACTTTACTACGATTTTTTATTCAAAGCTTATTTTTATGTTATATCTGGAGAAACTTTATGTTTGCAATTATTTGTTGGGGGATTATGATAGATATATCGTGGTCTGTATGTGAAAATTAGACGCGAATTGTGGATAAAATTTTTGTTAAATTTAACTGGGATTCAATGTAAAATTAACGTTTAATATGTTAGAGATATGCTTGAAAAGTATGAATAGGTTGCGTTTTGCATGCAATGTTTGGTACCTTTACTGGTGTTAAGTGTGGAAACTTCTGTTTAATGTTAACAGTTTATTTCACGCTTAAGGTATGTTAGGTTTGCAGTTGTACATTATTTTCTTAGTTTCGGCTATGCTAAGTTCAATCTATGATTGATGTGAAAACTTTATTTAAGTTAGCGTATATTCATTGATCAGTATGATAATTAGCCAATGTTATGAACAAAAATTTTTTGTTAAATAATACCATAATGTAAAATTACATTGTTATGTTTAGAGATATGCTTTAGAATCCTGACTTCACATTGCTTTTTTTTGTATGTTTGTTAGTTACGCTTACTGTTGCTAGTGTGGAACTTTGTTAACGTGAACAGTTTATTCATGTTTAAGTGTGTTAGGTTGTCGTTGTGGATTATATTCTTAGTTCAGTGATGCGTATGTGACTCTATTATGTGAAAACTTTGTACGATAGCCTATATTTCGTTTGATCAGATATGATAATTAGACAAGGTAATGATAAATTTTTGTTAAATATTACCATGTTAATCTAAAATTAACATTGCTATGTTAGAGATATGCTTGACAAAGTATGCATAGGTTACGTTTTTGTATGCTATATTAGTTACTTTACTGTTGGTAAGTGTGGAACTTTGTTAATGTTAACAGATTATTCATGTTTAAGGTGTGTTAGGTTTGTCGTTGTACATTATATTCCTAATTCAGATGATGCTATGTTAGCTTTATTAAGGTGAAAGCTTTGTCACGTTAGGTATAACTCGTTTGGATCATGTATAAAGAACTTACATTTTTACGCTTATGTTGTTTTATCCAAATTGATACACGAAATGTGACTGAATCAATAGATCATGGTAGATCGATAGATCATGGGAGGGTAGGAGAGGACGAGGAAAGTAGGGTGGATGGTTTGATTTACTGATTTACTGATTTTGGGTATGTAAAAACACAAATTTTTTACGTTATAAAAATAAAAAGAATAAAATTTTTAGTAAAAACAAAAAAGTTTTAAAGAAATAAAATTAAAAATTAAAAGATTTTTTAAAAAACAAAGTTTTAAAGAAATAAATTTAAAAATAAATAAAAGTATTTTAAAAAAGAAAAAGTTTTAAAGAAATAAAATTAAAAATAAATAAAATTTTTTTAAAAAAACAAAAAGTTTTAAAGAAATAAAATTAAAAATAAATAAATGTTAAAAAAATTGAAACAAAATAATTTTTTTCACAAAGATGAAAATAAAAATAAAAATAAAAATTTGAAAACATAATTAAAAAAAAAACAATCAGTGCAGTACAGATTTATTAAATGAATATTTACTAAATCAATACCTCACCGGTTCGTTCTGTATGCAATGTTAGTTACTTTAGTGTTGTTAAGTATGGAACTTTGTTATTGTTAACAGTTTATTCGAGCGTAAGGTGTTTAGGTATGTTAAGTATAGTCAATGTGCGTTATTTCTTAGTTCAGGCTATGATATGTTAGCTTTACTGATGTAAAAACTTTGTTACGTCATCCCTATATTCGTTGGCCAGTATGATAATTAGGTTAGGTTATGGTAAACTTTTGTTAAATATTACAGTGTTAATGTAAAAAATAACAGTGATATGTTAGAGAAACGTTTGAAAAAAGTGCGAATAGGGTACGCCCTGTAGGTAATGTTAGTTACTTTACTGTTGTTAAGAATGGAACTTTGTTCATGTTGTTGCTGTTGCAGTTTATTCGAGCGTAAGTATGTTTAGGTATGTTAGGTATGTCATGTTCTTAATTTATTAGTTCAGGTATGATTATGTTAGCTTTTATTGATGTGAAGACTTTGTTACGTTAGCTATATTCGTTGTCAGTATGATGTTTAGACATGGTAATAAATCTAGTTTTGTAAATGGTATGATGTTAATGTAAAAATAACAGTGATATGTTTGAAAAAAGTGTGAATAGGGTACGTTTTGATGCAATGTTAGTTACTTTACTATTGTTAAGTATGGAACTTTGTTAAATGTTAGCTGTTTCCTTCGTGCTAAAGATACTTTTAGGTTTTTCAGTTGTACATTTATATTCCAGATTCAGGTTATGATATGGTTAGCTTTATTGATTTGAAGACTTTGTTTTACGTTAGCATATAATTCGTTGATTAGTATGATGTTTAGGTAGGTAATGATAAATTTTTTTGTTAAATGTTACGAATTGTAATGTAAAATAACATGATATGTAAGAGATATGTTTGAAAAGGCGTGAATAGGGTTCGTTTTGTCGCAATGTTAGTTATTTTCTTTGATAAGTTGGATACTTTGTTAATGTTAACTGTTTATTCGTGCTTAAGGTATGTTAGGCTTTGTCGTTGTACATCATATTCAGCGTTCAGGTTATGATATGTTAGGTTATTGATGTGAAGCTTGTTACGTTTTGCATATATTCGTTGGTGAGTATTGATGTTTAGGTAAGATAAATGATAAATTTTTTCGTTTAAATGTTAGCGATGTTTATGTAAAATAACTGATATTTTAGACGATATTTTGAAAAAGTGTGAATAGGGTACGTATTGGTTTGCATGTTAAGTTACTTTATGTTTTTAAGTATGGAACTTTGTAATGTTAGCTTTTTATTCGTGCTTAGATATGTTAGGCATTGGTCGTTGTACGTTATATTCTGAGTTCAGGATTTGATATGTTAGCTTTATTGATGTGAAAGAACTTTGTACGTGCATTATTCGTTGGTCAGTATGATGTTTAGGTGAGGTAATTATAAATATTTTGTTAAATGCTACGATGTTAAAGTAAAAATAGACAGTGATATGTTAGAGATGATTTTTTGAAAAAGTGTGATAGGGTACGTTTTTGTCGCAATGATAGTTTATTTTACTGTTGTTGAAGTATGGAACTTGTTAAGTTAACTGATTATTCATGCTTAAGATATGTTAGGTTTTGTCCTTGTACATTATATTCTTAGTTCAGGTTATTGATATGTTATCTTTTATTGATGTTAAAACTTTGTAAGTTAGCATATATTCATTAGTCAGTGTGATAATTAGTTAGGTTATGATATATTTTTGTTAAATGTTGCTAAGTTAATGTAAAAATAAAAAGAATATGATAGAGATATGTTTGAAAAAAGTGGTAATAAGGTAACTTTACTGCTGTTAAGTAATAGAAACTTTTGTTTTTATGTCAGTAGTTTAACTCGTGTTTAAGATACTGTTAGGTTTTGTAGTTGTACATTATATTTTCTTTAGTTGCAGGTTATGATATCGTTATCTTTAATTGATGTGAAACTTTGTTAGTTAGGCATATATTTTCGAGGGTCCAGTATAAAAAGAACTAAATTTTTTATGCTATTTTTTCCAAAGATGATACCCAAAATTATTACTTAAGTCAATAGATCAATAAATAGAACAGAACAATAAAACCATCTCTTCTCTGACTCCGACTCCTGCTCCTTTCTCCACTTCTCTTATCATTCTGTTCATTTCTAAGGGGACCGCACCCACACTAGGGTTCCAGACACTGATATTTCTAAGAGACTGTGGCTTTTACGAACATTGCACCAATCATATTCGAAGATCTATGGGTTCATAACATATAATAAAGACACCAATATTGTATCATTACCAAATATTTAATAACTGCGGCACACATCGAAGCCAAACCGGTTAGCTGTCACTCTACTCTCTGAGTTAGACTCCTTCCCACTCTTTTTCTTCCTTATTCATCCTTCATCCTTTTATCCTTTCTCTTCTACATTTCGGCCTCTGTTTTACACTCTGTACTTTTTTCAGTCGGGACCCCCCTCCGTGGGGGGTCCTAGACACCGCTAATACGGACCTATAACCTCATATTCGAATCTACAGGTTCGATGAACATATATAGGGATAGCAACTATTGTTGTTATATCGAATTGTTTATTAACTCGAACGCAATCGGCTCCAGACGGTGGCGATGCAAAATTCTCCTCAGTATTCCGATACCAACTCTTTCTAGAACATTCACTTTGAATTCCTCTCACCAATTTCAGTCTCTAGGAACATGTCGAATTTTTTTAAAGGGGGTGGGGACCCACTCGGGGGGCCGCACGGGGACGTAAAACATCGTCTACGACAAGTTACGTTTACCATCTAACGCCCCTCCAAATTTTAACCAGATATGATAACTCTAACCACTGTAGATATATATCGGAGCCATAGGCTGAGCCGGAGCCGGAGCCGGAGCCGGAGCCTAAAAAATCGATTCCCTTCATATAATATATTATATTAATATATATATATATTATATATATATATATATATATATATATATATTATATATATATATAATAATATATTATATTTATATATAATATATATATATATATATATTTATTATATATATTATATATTAATATATATAAGGGAGTCGAGCCGGAGTCGAGTCGGAACGGCTGCGGAATCGGAAACGGAGCTGGAGCCCGAGTCGGGTCGAATCGGTCTCGTTTGCCAGGAGTGATGGAACCGTGAAGGAGGCGCTGAAGGAGTCGTATCTGAAGCAGGAGCGGCTGCAAAATGCGAAAGCTCACGCAGTGAGCTCGATTTTTTCGACATAATAATAATGAATATAATAATAATAATAATAATAATAGATAATAATAATATAATAATAATATAATATATAAAATAATATAATAATAATAATAATAAAATAATATAATAATGGATAATAATTATAATAATAATAATAAATAATAATAATAATAATTAATAATAATAATAATAATAATAATTAATAATAATATATAAAAATAAAAATTAATTAATAATATATATAATATAATAATAATATATAATAATAATATAATAAATAATAATAATAATAATAAATAATATAATAATTAATAATTAATAATATAGTAATAATAATATAATAATAATAATAATAATAATAATAATGAATAATATAATAATATAATAATATAAATAATAATAATAATAATAATAATAATAATAATAATATTTCGAATTCAATGTTAGGCCTCCAATCGAACTTTCGAATTGGAAACGGCAAAGGGCGTAACCGCTATTTCATGCTTCAGTCTCGGGAGTCCCCTATATACAACCTACGCGACTTAAAATTCACAGGTTGATCACTTTAACGCATAATAACTATATGCAAAGTTTCCTTACGATGCTCAAGCCGTTTTTCGAGAATGGTGTTGATGCTCAATCTGTAGCTTTACTGCACTTAAATATATATATAATATATATATTATCTTATAGTATATAATATATATATATATATAATATATATATATAGTATTATATATATTATATATATATATATATAATATTAATTATATAAATATATTATATATATATATATATATATTATATATAATTATAATATAATATATATATAATATATATATTATATATTATTATATATATATAATATATAATATATATATATATATATATATATATATATATATATATATATATATATATAATAAGAAAATTACAAGCTTGTAAAACGCTGAGTTTTTGTCAAGTTAAAGTTTATAAAGGCCTGGTATATCATGTTGAGAAACTGTAAGTAGATAAAGATATTATAATTTTTACCATAATAACAGTCCTTCCAAAATACGTATTATATTAACTTTTTTAACAATACATTTATTTTATAAATTTTATTCAGTCTTCCATCAATAGCGTCTGAAGGAGGGTCTAGTAATGACCGAAAGCTTTCGCTCCTACTATTTTGAAGACTGTTCTCATTATGTAATAAATTAATAATAACCTTTACCTAACTTGCAGTTTCTCAACATTATCCTAGGCCTTTTATAATTGCTTATATGTATATATATATATAATATAATATATATTAATATATACCTATATATATATATATAATATATATATATTATATAGTATTATATATATATATAATTATAATAATATATATATATATATATATATAGTATATTATATATAATATATATAATTATATATATTATATATATATTATATCATTCATCATCATCCCCCATCTTCCCTCTAGCGCAAGACTGGGTAGGGTGCGTAGCATACACGGAACAGAAAAGTAGTAGAAGAATTATGACCAAATCGAAAAGAAAGCCAGCTTTACCGCCCCCTTTTATTACCTTTTAGTGACAACTCGTCGCAGTGAGAAAATCCATCTAGAGTTTCACGGGACCGCGCTGGACGCTCACTATGGTATCTTCTCGTCAATGTCAGGTTCATCCCTTGGCCCAGTGGGCTACAACCATATCCCCTCATAAAACCCGCCATTCACTCCTATTATGAGCCTTTCTTCTCTCCTCTGCCATACTCACATTTCTCTACTCCAGGCATTCCTTTACTGACACAATCCACTTTTTCTTCAGTCTCCAGCCAGTCGATTCCCCAGCACACTCACACTATACATCCGTTTAACCAACCGACTATCATCCATCCTTAACACATGACCCAAACCATCTCAACGTAACTTTCATTTATTCTCTCATTTCCCTCTTCTTCATACCACGCAACTCTAATACGTTCATTCCTCATTTTATCATTCTTTCACACCTGACACTCCCTAAGAATTGTCGCATTCTGAGCACATTATACTTTAGAGCTATACTCTTATTCAACCTAGTCTCACTCAACTATAGCACTTACACAGGTAAACATACCCTCTGTAAACGCTAGCCGCACTCAAGACTTAGAGCCCTTTAAATACCAAGGAATTTAATTGCACCAACACCTTCCGCCATTCACAACTTCCTACAACAATCTTATCTTCGTTCCCTTTTCACCTCATTATATCCTAAATATTTAAACTGCACACCGTGTTCCAGCTGCTCACCATTCTAACATAACTTCAGCACCGTGGACCTGTCCTGCTCAAAAACATAACCTTACTCCTATCTATATTTACTTGCAACCCTTCTTTTACACACCCTACCAAATCTCTCTAACCAATCTCTCAACCTCTTCAAGTTCGCCACACTCAAAATCAAATGCATCCTCCTTATAATAAAGCTAGGGAACCCTCACTCTATTCCTCTCTCATCATGTCTAAACACCATCTCTTGCACCCCCACCTCTAATTTCTTTCATAACCTTCATCCATTTATAATTGAATAACAAAGAGACATAAACATTTCCCTGTCTAACTCGCTATTAATATTAAAACCAATCACTTTCGACTCTATTATTCTACACACGCTTCACTATCAATCAAATCTACTTTTGATTCCATTGAGAAGTCTAACCAACAACACCATATATCATAACACCTGCATGAAGAGCTTCCCTATTTAAATCCCCTATTCAATAAAACGCCCCCCCCCCCTTTTTGGGGGGTTTTGGGCCCCCGCCTAAAAGATGAAATATATAAAAAACCTAAATAAAATTTATTCTCCTCTCCCTCATTTTCCCAATCATTTGTTTCATGTAATAGATTTGATCGCACAAATCCTCTAACCACTTCTAACACACTGCTTGTTCTTCACCGCAATCAGTTCCTTCAGTCCTCAACGCACTCTATGCGACCAAAATATCAGAATAGATCTTTTCTACAGCACTCATAAAACTAATTCCCTCTTCTAGTAATATCTGAACTTTTTTTTTTTTACGCTCGATTTATTATAATAGTACTATATTTGCTCTCCTCCAATCCCTCGGACCTATACCTGCCATAAACGCTTTGTTTACACAGCTTCCAAATCCAACCAATCACCATCTCGCCTTTATATATATAGTATATATATATATATATATATATATTAATTATATATATATATATATATATATATATATATATATAATATTATATATTATATATATATAATATATATATATATATATATATATATATATATATAACGATTGGTTAAAATTGTTGCAATAGATTTGTTCCTAGGGAAACCGACATTATAGGATGAATAGGAAGATGAAGCATAATTTTTGCCACATTTATTATAATGGACGTTTCGGGTATATAACGTTACCCATTATCAGCAACTGTAATTGAAATAAATAATATAATTTTATACACAAAATATATAATAAAATGAACTATATAAAACTGTAATACAATAAATAAACACAAATGTAATTTAAAATAAATAAATCTCACAGTGACTTACGTACCTAAGATTGAGTTAGGTTTCATTTACAGGGAAGGCGAAATGCAAAACTAAAAGTTAGAAATTTGTTTACAGTGAGAAAAAGAAAAAAAAAACAAAAAAATCATACACCACAAAAAAAATTACTTGGCTGGAATATATATAAATTAATGAGTGAAGAGGGGGTTGTGGAAAAAATGGAAGACTAAATCCTTTATTTTAATTCGGGTTTTAAATCAAAAATGTAGAGAGACTCAAGAATCTTTCCGTCGAGTTGATCATTGGGATAGGGAACTAAAATTTTTTTGTGCAAATAGGGTGATTATTTTGAAAGGCATGATTGCGTATGGAGGAGTTTTCTGGGGTTGTGATAGGTAAACCAGTTCTATAAGTTCT
>JABUQX010113518.1:0-10000 GCA_015478945.1 Trachelipus rathkii
AGAGAAGATATATATAGAGTAGAGATGAAAGCTGTAGGATTATATATTCCTTTGTGAATAAGTGAGTCAGTGCAGTGTAGAAGTATAAAGTAATAAAAGGAGTATTCATATTGTGAGAAATCACCAGATTAATATGTAAGTGTTAGTAGAAACAAGAATAATATGTAGTATATATGAATATATATATATAGTATATATATATATATTAGTATACTAAATTTTTAATGAAAAAGCTCCTTTCAATCCTATTTTTAACATTTGATACTTAGACGACGCCTTTGTAATATTTAATGACCCAGAACATGTTCAAGAGTTCAAATCGGAAATGAAAAATCTTAGAGGTTTGAAATTTACTTTTGAAAATGTAAAGAATGACTATGTTAATTTCTTAGATATTAACATTAAAATTAAAGAGAATAAAAAAACTGATACTGTCTACATTAAATGTACAGATAGAGGAACATACTTGAATTTCGACTCCTTCACTCCTCTAAAGTACAAAATTGTTACCATAAAGAATTTAGTTTACCGAGCATTTTAGATATCGTCTTATTGGACCCTTTCGATAAGGAAATTAAAAGAATAACAATTTAATAAACAATAACTTCCCCCAGTATAATATATAGAAAACGATAAAGAATACTTTAAATAATTTATTTAGTTATTAATACCATCAATGACAAGGAAATCGATTATCTCATAATATATTATAAAACTGCCAATATTTGTCAGAAAAAAAGAGGAAGAAGACAAATTAATTTTAAAAGAGCATATTCAAACAAAAGACGGGAAGAAGCTTGTAATGAGATCATACTACAAGCCTCTGAAACTGAGCTCGTGAGTAGTAGGGAGTGGATTCCGGACACCGTGGGCAAAATTTGCCCACGGTGATTTTACCTTACCTTGACCTTTTTTGAGCCCAATTTTTTACCTGACCTTTACCTTTTTTGGCCTTTACCTTTTTGGGCTTGACCTTTTTTGAGCCCAAATTTTTTACCTGACCTTGACCTTTTTGGGCCTTTACCTTTTTGGGACTTTAACCCTTTTTTCGACCAACCCTTCCGTCTTCCATGGGTCAATTTTTGCCCACGGTATTTTTCGGCAACCCTAATTTTTTGGGCAACCCTAATTTTTTGAGAACCCTAATTTTTTGAGAACCCTAATTTTTTGGCAACCCTAATTTTTTCGGCAACCCTAATTTTTTCGGCATCCCTAATTTTTGCAACCCTTCGAAGAAGGGTTGCGCCAAACGGTTGCGGTCAGCAACCGTTGTACACTGTCCTCACCCTATATTTTTCGACAACCTTTGTCATCCATGGGTCAATTTTGGCCCACCCTAATTTTTGGCCCCCCTTTAGGGGCTTAGCCCTATTTTTTGATATTTCGGTAACATCTACACACGAGGGCGCGCGCACACACACACACACACACACACACACACCACTTTCACACTAGCCTACACCTACCCTCCTATAGCCTATACATAATCCAAACCCAGCCTCCACATATCCTACAAACCCAGCCTACAACCTATTCCTTCACCTAGACTCCTACACGCCACCCAGCCTCCACCCATCCTTCACTAGCTATACAACTACATCAGTATTCCACTCAGGCCTTCACGCTAAGCCTAACACCTACAACTAGATTCCACACAGCCTGTACCTAGCCGTACACCCTACCTAGCCTACACCTATTCCTTTCACCTAGCCTATCAACCTACAGACTCTACACCTAGCCTCCACCAGCCTTCCCTACACTAACCCAGCCTGTTACCCTACCTATACACCCTACACCTAGCCATTACTATAACTATCCTTCCACCAGCCTATCACTACACCTATACACTAGCCTATCCAACAGCTCTTCCTACACCCTACACTTGACTTACTCACCCAGCCTTCCACTTCTAGCGTCACCGATATCCTAGCCCTACAATATTAATTGATATACACCTATACCAGCCTATAACGGTGCCCCTAACAATCTTTGATGGCTCACATTTTTTGGCCTCAATTTGATGAACGTCACTCTTTGTTTGGCATCTATATTGATGATTCAACTTTGATGACTCAGATTTATTGACTTGGTAATCTTTGATGGTTCCCAACCAATCGTAAGAAGTATTTCTATGATGCTTCTAATTAGTGTTTCTATGAATTAATTCTAAAATGAGTATTAGATGATGTGCAGGTGAGTGCCAAGTGAGTGCCAATGAGTGCCAATTGAGTGCCAAGTGAGTGCCAATGAGTGCCAAGTGAGTGCCACATAGTGCTAAGTGAGTGCCTCACATAGTGCCAACGAGTGCCACTTTTTTCAAAGCCTTTTCTAAGCCTTACCTGAGCCCGAATAGGCCCTAATATGGTATCTACCCCTAGGTATAAGGTATGATGGTGATCGACGATTGGTGTTATTACAAAGTTGCTAGGGATGCTTCTACTATGAGTTAGTCTTTTTCTATCACTTATACCCATATATATATATAATATATATATAAATATTATATATATAATATGATATATATATATATATATATATATATATATATATATATATATATATTGTATATATATATATATAATATATATATATATATATATATATATATATACTTTGCACACACACTAATACATACTCAACTATAAATTATAACACAATTCACTATGACACTTATATATCACACTAATGGACACTTTTATAAGCACTTAAACTCTCCATAGACACTTACATTACCATTACACTTACATTCACATAACTTTAACACCCCACACACATTGTCCCAGATCACTTTACACTTAACAATACTCACAATTTTCACTTTTCTGAATGATTTTTGTGCCATCAACTTTGATGCCTCTCAATTTGAAGTGCCTCACATTGATGACCTCAAGCATCTTAATGCCTGTCAACTCTTTTGATGCCTTCATCCTTTGAAGGTTCATCTTTGATGACTCATCTTTGATGCCGTCAATCTTTGATAACCATCTCTATATTGATGATCATCTTTGATTACATTTGTAAACTTTTCTATCCTTTTCTACCTTAACAACCAAAGAACATAGGCTAATATTAATGTCTTTCCCATAAGTCATCAAGCTAACCACAACGGGCGCAAGCCATGCGCCTCTCTGCACAAAGGCCCCGAACGCCGACCCGCAGGTCCGTCCCAGCCGTTCCCCGTCGCCCTCGTTCCCTGTTACAGGCGTTCCCGCCGCCGTGTGCGCATCCAAGCAGGCGGCAGTATTTCCGACGTACCCGCCCCGCCGAGTGCGCCCGCAGGCGGCGCAGTATTTCCGCGTACCCGCCAGCCGCGTGCGCACCGCAGGCGCAGTAATTTTCCCGCGTACTGCCCGCCGAGTGCGCCGCAGGCCGCAATTTCCCGCGAACGATTATGAAAATATGAATATCAATGTAAACTTTCAAAGATTTCAATTTCAAATATATATGAGTCATTCATTTTAATTTCATATACTTAAACATTTTAATTAAAAACATTTTCCGTGAACAAAAACTGTAACTCAATTACCAGACCTATTATTTACCGACTATATTTTATATATTAACAATTATTTTTACTTTAATACTTTTTACTTAATAATTTTGTAATTTATAAATTTTTAAAAATTGAAATGTAAGAAGAAAAAAATCCTAGGTGTCTTGCCTATATAATCATTGGTTTATTTTAGCTCTACAAATTTGCCAACACGAAAATTTTTACTTATAAACATTAACATTAGGGTACCTTAAGCAGTAATCAGTCATCAAATAGAGGGGGGATTAGTAATGCTTTTTGTTTTTACTGCTTTACTGCTTTATATCATATTTTAATATATAATGTCTTTAAACTCATACTCATGTTTTAACTGCTTTAACTCATATGTTTTAACTCATATATTTTGTTTTACTGCGTTAACTCATGTTTTACTGCTTTTACTCATATATATGTTATACTGCTTTAACTCATATATTTATTAACTTACATACCTTAAAGCAAGTAATCCAGTAAATCAAGGTAGAGGTGTTACCTGACATTGTCAAGGGGGGATTAGTTTATGCTTTTGTTTTTTAAATAAATAACTTGCTTTACTTGGCTTTAAAAACTCATGTTTTAACTTGCTTTAACTATGTTTTACTGATTTAACTCATATGTTTACTGTTTTAACTCATATTTTTATTAACATTATTTTTCTTTTATATTTTTTTTTTATTTTTTTTATTCATTTTTATTTTGTTTTAAATACTTACTTTTTATTCTTTTTATTCTTTTTATTTTGTTTTAATACTTTTTATTTTTATTCTTTTTTATTACTTTTTATTTTTTATTTATTATTTTACTTTTATTTTATTTTATTTTTATAATTCTTTAACATATTATTATTCTTAGTGTTATTTACTTCATGCCTATTGTTATTATTATTTAGAAAACATACACACACACACACACACACACACCAACCACACACCACACAACACAACACACTTATCACTTAACACACATTCCACTATGACACTTTAACACACATTCACTATACACTTACATTACCGCATAGACAACTTACATTTACACTTACACACACACACTCGCACACAGATTTACTTACACTCACACACAGATTTATTTCACAACGCAGATTTATTACATCTCCCCAGATTTATTACACCACCCGATTTAACTTACATCTCACACAGATTTCGCTTACACTCACACCAGATTTACTTACACCACAGATTTACTTACACACACAGATTTCCTTACACACACAGATTTACTTACAGTCACACACTAGACACACGCACGATATTGAGTAGTATGATATGAAGTTTAAATTGAAAATAGGATTTCTGTTCTAGTAGGTGAACTGTACTATGTGTGACTCCTTACACACCCCCCACACCATGCACACTCACTTACACTATAACGTATACTTTATTAAAACATTTTATGTTTTATTAAACACGTACATTATTTAATTCATTCAAAATATAACTAATAATTATTTTCAAGTTTCTTAAACTCTATAATAAATCAATCATTATCTTTGAACAAAGATTTTATTATTAACTGTTAATATTGTTTATAAATTTTATTACTATCAAGTTTTAAAATAACTTTTAGTAAAATTTTATAAAATTTTATTAAAAACATATATTTTACGTACCTTAAAGCAATAAATCAGTAAATCAGTAAGGTTAGCCCCTAGCACCCCTCTACACCAAGCTATGCCCCGTTTTGTTCTATTGACTTACTGCTTTACATCATCTTTAGCGATGTAATAAAAATATAAAATAAAAATAAGTTCTTCTCATGTTAACATAACATGTATTTTATTAAAATCTTTCTAAGTTTTTATTTAAAATAACAATTATTCACTTACATTTATATTATTCGCTCGAGTTCACTAATATTTCAAGTTTTTTAAAATAATTTTAATTTTCTTTAATTATTATCTATGTCACTGACAATCAACATCCGAGAAAACACAACAACCCGCACTCGTTACAGATACGAAACTGACGCTCTTCTCTGTAAAATGGGTTGATAATACTACTTTAGCCTAAATTTAGGATAATCCTTTTTGTACCCCGGGGCGATTTAGGCCTAATACCAGGTCAAAATATATTTCAAACTGACCTTTTTCTGTAAAATGTGGTGCAATAACTACGTTTAGGCCTAAATTTAGGATAAGCCTTTTTTGTATCCAAAGCGGATTTAAGCCTAATACCAGGTCAAAAGGTATTCCCCGTATAGACAAGAATCATTGTTATTATTTTTATTAATTTATAAATATTATTTCAAACTGAAACAATGCTGGATCGGTAAGATCTTTTAAGCAGGTAAGAAGGAATGTTTACCTTTCTTGTGGGTGGACGGAGTAATCCTTATCTCTATATGACCTCGTATGTGATTGGTCGAGAATTATTTTATCGCTTTTTGGTTTTTTCATATCCTGAGCCCAAGTTTCGTTTATTTAAACTCTTAACATACATGTAAATCTTAATTTTATGATCGCCAAACTAATGATAATAAAAACTTTACTATATAATTAGAAATTTAATAATTCATTAACTTACAATCATTTATTATATATATATTATATATATATAATATATATATATATATACTATTATATATATATATATATATTATATATATATATATATTATAATATATATATATATATATATATATTATATATTATATAAAAAAAAAAAAAAAAAAAAAAAAAAAAAAAAAAAAAAAAAAAAAAAAAAAAATAAAAATATATATATATAAATAATTGTAAGTATGATTATTAAATTTCTAATTATATAGTAAAGATTTTTTATTATCCTTATTTTTTACTTTCTTAAATAAATATTTTACATGATGTTAAGAGTTTAAATAAACGAAACTTGGGCTCAGGATATGAAAAAACCAAAAAGCAATAAAATAATTCTCGACCAATCACCTACGACGAGGTCATATAGAGATTAGGATTACTCCGTCCACTCACGAGAAAGTAAACATTTCCTTCTACCTGATCAACATAATCTTACCGATATCAGCATGTTTAAGTTTGAATATATTTATAAATAATAACTTTGAATCTCGATTCCTGTCTATACTTGAATTACCTTTTGACCTGGTATTAGGCTTAAATCCGCCTGTGAATACAAAAAGGCTTTTCCTAAATTAGGCTAACTGAGTTATTGCAACCACATTTACAGAAAAGGTCCAGTTTGAATATATTTTGACCTGGTATTAGGCCTAAATCGCCCGGGGTACAGAAAGGATTATCCTAAATTTAGGGCTAAAGTAGTTATTTTCAACCCATTTTACAGAGAGAAGGTCAGTTTCGTATCTGTAACGAGTGCGGGTTGTTGTGTTTCTGTTTTTCGTGTTGGATTGCCAATGTACATAGATAATAATAAGAAATCCAAATTATTTAAAAATCTTTGAAATATTTTTAGTTTACATCGGGCAAATAATATAAATGTAAGTGAATAATTGTATTTTTTTAAAATAAACTTAGAATGATTTTTATAAAATACATGTTATGTTACAGAGAAGAACTTATTTTGTTATTTTTTTACTTTATTACATCGCTAAAGATGATGTAAAGCAGTAAGTTCAATAGAAGAAAGAACGTGGCATAGCTGGTTTGTAGAGGGAGTGCTAGGGCTGACTTAACTGGAAATTTACTGATTTATTGCTTTAAGGTACGTAAAATATATGTTTTTAATAAAATTTCATAAAATTTTAGTAAAAGTTATTTTAAAACTTGATAGTTATAAAATTTATAAACAAAAAGTATTAACAGTTAATAATAAATTCTTTGTTCAAAGATAATGATGTGATTTTATTATAGAAGTTTTAAGAAACTTTGAAATAATTTTAGTTATATTTGAATGAGTAATATAAATGTACGTGTTTAATTAAAACATAAAATGTTTTAATAAATTATACGTTATATGTGTAAGTGAGTGTGCGTGTGTGTGTGTGTGAGTGTAAGTAAATCTGTGTGTGAGTGTAAGAAAATCTGTGTGTGTAAGTAAATCTGTGTGTGTAAGTAAATCTGTGTGTGTAAGTAAATCTGTGTGGAGTGTAAGTAAATCTGTGTGTGAGTGAAGTAAATCTGTGTGAGTGTAAGTAAATCTGCGTGTGTAAGTAAATCTGTGTGTGAGTGTAAGTAAATCTGTGTGTGTGTGTGTGTGTGTGTGTGTGTGTGTGTGTGTGTGTGTGTGTGTATGTGTGTAAATGTAAGTGTCTATGGGTAAATGTAAGTGTCATAGTGAATGTGTGTATAAGTGTCATAGTGAATGTGTGTATAAGTGTGTGTGTGTGTGTGTGTGTGTGTGTGTGTGTAAGTGTCATAGTGAATGTGTGTTCTAAATAATAATAACAATAGGCATGAAGTAAATAACACTAAGTATAATAATAAAAATAATAAAAATAAAATAAAAATAAAAGTAAAATAATAAAAATAAAATAAAAAGAATAAAAAGAATAAAATAAAAGTAAAAAAAATAAAATAAAATAAAAAGAATAAAAAGAATAAAAAGTATTAAAACAAAATAAAAAGAATAAAAAGAATAAAAAGTATTAAAACAAAATAAAAGAAAACATAATGTTAATAAATATACGAGTTAAAGCAGTAAAACATATGAGTTAAAGCAGTAAAACATGAGTTAAAGCAGTAAAACATGAGTTAAAGCAGTAAAGCAGTAAAACAAAAGCATACTAATCCCCCCTTGATGTCAGGTAACACCTCTATTGATTTACTGATTTACTGCTTTAAGGTATGTAATGTTAATAAATATATGAGTTAAAGCAGTAAAACATATGAGTTAAAGCAGTAAAACATGAGTTAAAGCAGTAAAACAAGAGTTAAAGCAGTAAAACATATGAGTTAAAGCAGTAAAACATGAGTTAAAGCAGTAAAACAAGAGTTAAAGCAGTAAAGCAGTAAAACAAAAGCATACTAATCCCCCCTCAATTGATTTACTGATTTACTGCTTTAAGGTACGTAATGTTAATGTTTTTAGTAAAATTTAGTGCAATTGTAGTAAAATAAAATGATTTATATAGCAGACATCTCTTTATTTTTTCTTCTTAGCATACAATTTTTTAAAAAATTTATTAAATTTAAAAAGTATTAAGTAAAAGTATTAAGTAAAAATAATGTTAATAAATATATGTGTTAAATAATAGGTCTGTAATGAGTTACAGTTTTATGTTCACGAAAATGTTTTTAATAAAAATGTTTAAGTATGAAATAAAAATGAATGACTCATAGTATATTCTGAAAAATGAATTCTTTGAATAGTTTTACATTGATTATTCATATTTTCGTCGCGGGATACTTGCGCCTGCGGGCGCACTACAGCGGGCAGGTACGCGGAAATACTGCGGCCTGCGGCGCACGCGGCGGGCGGGGTTGGCTGAAAATATTGCGCCTGCGGGCGCCTCGGCGGGCCGGGTACGGGCAAGCACTCGCCTGCGGGCGGCACACGCGGCGGGACGCGGAACGAGCGACGGGAAAGCGGCTGGATCGGCAACCTGCGGTGCGGTTCAGGGCCTTTGTGCAGAGGGCTGCATGCTGCTCGTGTGGTTTAGATGATGACTTATGGAATACATTATATTACGCTTATGTTCTTTGGTGTAAGGTAGAAAAAAGGAATAGAAAAAGTTTACAAAATGTATTCAAAGATGAAATCATCAATATAGATGGTATCAAAGATGACGCCCGGCATCAATCCATCAAAGATGAACCTTCAAAGATGAGGCATCAAAGTTTGAGGCATTAATGCTGAGGCATCATGCTGAGGCATCAAAGTTGACGGGCATCAAAGTTGAGGCATCAAAATACCGAGTGTGTGAGTGTAAGTGTAAGTGTATCTGTGTGTGGGTGTGAATGTAAGTGTATATGGTTTAATGTAAGTGTTATAGTGTGTATAAGTGTCATAGTGAATGTGTGTATAAGTGTCGTAGTGTATGTGTGTATATAGTGTTATAGTGTATGATGTAGGTGTGGTGTGCAAGTAATATATATATTATATATTATTATATATATATATATATATATATATATATATATATATAATATATATATATATATATAATATAGGCTATAAGTGATAGAAAAAGACTAACTCATAGTAGGAAGCATCCTAGCAACTTGCAATATACACCAATCGAATTCTCATACCTTATAACCTAGGGGTAGATACCCATATTAGGGCTATTCGGGGCTCGGGGAGGCTAGAAAGGCTTGAAAAAGTGGCACCAGTTGGCACTATGTGGCACTCACTTGGCACTACATTGGCACTCACTTGGCACTCATTGGCACTCAAGATTGCACTCACTTGCATCACCTGGCACTCATCTGGCACTCATAGAATACTCATAAAACACTAATAGAACATCACTAGATTACTTCTTACGGTGGTTGGGAACCATCAAAGTTGAACCATCATTAATCTGAGTCTATCAAAGTTGAATCATCAATATAGATGCCCA